>VXBZ01009845.1:174424-281612 GCA_013399135.1 Heliornis fulica | reverse complement strand
GTGTAAATGTTCCAAATGGGATTATTCTCATGAAGTGTCCTTGAGAGCCCTAGATTTCATCAAAGGCACTGGAGTACATACACTGCTCGGTCTGGAGATGCTGAATAGTCAGAGTGAGTTTTTGCAAAACATAATTCTTTGCTATCTCTTTAGTGATGCTGAAGTCCCCTCCCTGATTCCACCTAAAACAGGTTTTAATTCCGGTGGTTTTTTTCCTCCCTACAGAACCTGATCTCTTCTCACTGCATATTATCTTGGGAAACCAGATAACTGATGTTATTCTACGCAAATAAATTTCTTTCCTAATGTATCAGCCAGTTAGTAAAGATTGGCTGATGTCCCTTATGCATCACTGTGATTTCCCATATAGAAAAGATATATGGTGCTGCACACTGATCCTGAATGAGAACTTCAGAATTAGAGCAACTGTTCTGTTGGAAAAAAAAAAACCAACGACAAAAAATAATTTCTCTATTCCTCTGTAAAGGTGGCATGAGAAATGAATTCTAGCTATCCATTAAACTAATTTAATTAGCAGGAAATTCACTTGAAGGAAAAATATAGGGGTCTGTGGTCTGTGTGGGGTTTTATTTTGAGGACCTGATTAACCATGCCATCAAAACATATATAAAATCACCTTACAATGTATTTTTATAAATTAAATCAATATGTTGCAGATACTTAGAACTACTTATGAGATAGAGCTTTAATATTTTTTAACATAGGATAGATATTCTTGACGCATGTTTTTCATATTAGAGGATTATTTTTATTGGTAAATTTCAGTCATGAAGGGTAGACAAATCATTCATTAGAACAGTATGAGTGTTCAGTATTATGAAATAAAAGACATTGCTGAGTAGTCACCATGCTATTAGTGTAAAATTACTCCGTTGAAGTCATAAATACCTCCATAGGACCCCCATGTTAACCTTATCCTGTTATCTTCTGGTAGCCATGCAATTAACTTGTCTTGCCAATGCATTGAGCAGGCTAAACTAGTAAATTCAACAGTATAAGTTCATAATGCACAATTTGACATCTCCTGTGCCTCTTTCAATTTGCTAAATACTTTAAAAAAATCTGACACAGTGGGTCCTTCACTGGATTATTTTGATTACTGGGTTCTTCCAGAACAATTGTTTACATAATTCTTGAATTAAAGCTTTAATTTCCCTAAGACAAAAATGTTTTCACTTTCATAATGGTGCAGTGTTTTTCCTGATAAGTGTAGAAGTGTAGAATTTTGTCTTCAAGCAGCAGAGATTTTTGGAACATTTAAAGTGTTTTGTGAAATTCTTTTTCTTTTTTTTTTTAAGAAACCTTAAATGACTGGCTATCCTTGTTCTTAGGAGGTTTGTGAAGGCTTTCCATCTGGGGGAAGTGTAATGTACTGTTTACTATGTCATGATGCAAAACTGGTTGCCTCCTGTGGTAAGGCAACATCCATCTGTGTCAGAAACTAGTCTGCCAAATAGAGTTTAAATCTTTCATTATTTTTGTTAGAGACAGAGTACCCAGGACCTCCAGTGTTGGCAAAGCAGGGGTGGTACTTTTCCTACTCTCTCTCTTACTTGTTTTTATTTGGAGGGAGGGGAGCAGTATTCTAGAAGTGGATCTAATTCCCATTTGGCGAATTCAGAGTTCAATTGAAAATGGGGTTAGGGTCCTTTGAGGTCACCTTTCATGCTATGAAATCTTGATCTGAGATTATCATATTCTTGAAATAGTCAAGTTGTGGATCTCCTAACTTCAACTACTTAATAGGAGGTTAAGGGGTGGGGGGTGGAACAAGATTCTTGTATTCTTTCACTGTATACTTCCCAAAAGAGGAAGTGAGTGCTAGTTGCAACATGAAATTCTGGTTTGATACTGTGGTAGCAGACAGGTGCTGTACAAAGAAACAGTGAGAACTCAGCCCTTGAAGATACCCAGCATTCTACTGGATGAATCATAGAATGCATTTGATTGGTAAAGGGACTTTTAAAGGTCTGGATACGAGAGCAACTTGAGATGCAGTGACCCTGTTACATCTAGATAGCCCTTCCAAATGTGACTGGGGAATTGTTCATAGCCTTAGGGTTATGTGTGTGTTGAGGAAACACTTGTGTCTATAAGGTGGTCAGAGATCCTGTGAGTGCTTGCTTTCAAAGCACCTTAAGTAAAACAATTGGGAACAGAATACCTTTTCTATTGGAGCCTGCCTGTACTTCAAAGTTAGTGTGATTTTTGATAAGTACATATCCTCAGGTGAATCTCTTATGCAATATGATTTTTAATGCACTGGAGTTAAGCAACCTTAATTTCCGGATATTTAGTTCCTGTTGCTTCTCTTGGGAAGTAACATATTTTCCTGTCAGTGTCTCTCTATATATAGTCTGCCTTCTCTTTGTCATAATCTAATGCTGTTCCTTCCAGTTATGTGTTGTGTACTGCACTAAGTAATCCGTTCCCACTTGGAAGTTAATAGCCTAAAGATATGTTATGCCTGATATATTATTCATTCTTAGTCATCACTTACCCAAACAAGTTGCTTGTGTTGTATTTTTATTTAACCTCCTTTAATCCTCTCAAAGAAAAAATAAAAAGCACTTCAGTTTTTTTCCAGTTTACTTAATTTTTTTTTTCTTCCAAATGCCCACTGGTTTTTCCATGTCTTTCTTATCATATACTGTCCAAAACTAATTGAAATTTTTAGAGTTGTTAAAGAGAATATTCTTTGATTTGTCATAGACAGTTTGAAATAATGTTTTTGCTTTTTTGGAGACATATTACATGGCAAAACCTGCCAGATTTGCTGTCTGCCATTACCTGTAGACTTTCATCTTGCAGTATGACTGCTTTTACTGAATATAAGAACTGAAAGTTCTGTCCCATTCAGGGATATTAACTTAAAATTTTCCATAGTTACTCTCACTTACACATTTTTTTTTTAAGTCCTCACAGAAACAACATACCAAGGTACACAAACCAGGTGTGTTTTGAATGCTCAAAATGTTTATCCTTTGAAGCTTGGGGTGAAAGCTGATTTTTATTTTTAATTCACCTACAGAAAACTGAACATGGGATTGAATTTTCTGAAAGTTAGTGCAGTGTTTTAGTTTGGATTTTTTAAGGACTTTTGTACTTACAGCTATTTTCCTTTTCAGCAATGTTATTCCTAATGATGTTAGGGTATTCAAAACATATTTTGTGTTAGTAATCCACATAAAATTCTATCAGTAATTCCACAGAAAACATGCACTGTTTGCAAGGGCATGTAGTGATAGAATGAGGAGTAATGGTTTTAAACTAGAGCAGAGCAGGATTAGATTAGACATTGGGAAAAGTTCTTCATGATGAAAGTAGTGGAACACTGGCCCCATCAGTTTGCCAAGAGAGGTGGTGGAGGCCCCATCCCTGAAGATATTCAGGATCAGGCTTGATGAAGCTCTGAGCAACCTAATCTAGTGAAGATGTCCCCCCTCACTGCAGGGGGTTGGACTAGATGGCCTTTAAAAGTCCCTCCCAACCTAACACATTCTATGAAAGCAGTCTGAAACTACTGAAAGTATTACTGTGTATCAAATATGAACAGTAAGGTATATGATAGCAACAAGTAAAAATTGTTAAATCTACAATGTACTTTAAAATTAGGCAGTTGCCTTAGTTATTTATGGCCTTTTTATGGCCTTTTTTCAGGACTTTCTTTGCTAATTGTACATCATTATATGCACTAAATTAGGGAATCTGCATGATCTCCAGTCAATAAGCACTGTTGTTTTAAATTCATGGGAAGTCACAGATCTTCAGCTAATGAGGTGCAACTTTAGGAAATATGAAAAGCTTCTAGTTGTTTGGAGAGATGATTCTAGAACTGGACCTCTGAAGGAGATGACTACTGTGGGAGGCTTCTTATGTTTAGATATGATAATCCAACAGTCAAATAATCAGATTTCTTCTGCCAACAGAACAGTAAGATAAAAATCTTATCAGACCCTATCAGAAAGTTTTGAATGCAAAGCCTGATACTTATCATCCAAAAATCATTGGAAGGCTGTGTTGTATAATAATGGGTTTTTTCCTAGTCTTTCTCTCTAAACATAGGTTTGTGCACTTTAAAATATGAGGAAGTTTTTTCAGCATTCATGAAAGTCTTTTGTGTTGGTTTTGCTCTCTCCTCATCAGTGTAAGTTTTCATATAGTTGAGTTGCATTTCAAACAGCCTCATTGTTTTCATTGGTCTAAGTCAAAACTTTTGAATTCTTGAAAAGAATAACTTGTGCACTAGGAAAGAAAACTACCCAGTTCTTTAAAATCTGTTTGCATCCTGTTCCTCAGAATTAATCCTACTTCAGGATTTTAATAACCTAACTTAAATGAGGAAAATTAAGTGGATTCCTCATTATGGCGACATGGAAAGAGTTGTAAATTACATCATCATGGTGTTACAAGTTCTAGTTAATTCTTAAGTAGTGTTCACCTGTAAACTCATATCTCCTTATCTAGAATTATCATTGTGAATTTTCTTGTGTGATAAGTCACATCAATGCAAATGGGTATAAACCATTTTGCACAATCAGCATTGCCACAAAAGGGAGGTGTGAATGGCAGTGGAAAACAAGACTGTTAGATCTGCTTTTTCTGTTGTGGGAGAAGAAATAGTCACTAGGAGAAAGACTATTATTCTTCCCACTAATTTCATTGAATGGTATTTAGCAGGTAGAATCTTAACACAATGTGTTTTGGTGGTGGTTTTTCTAGTGAAATTCATTATTCCATTGTAGAACCCATTGTAAATTTTATTCTGTAAGAAAAAAAAAAGTTTGAGAGTTTAGGCAAATTTGTAGAAGGTTAGTTCACTCATGACTAAAATCAGCATCTGAATGCATCTTTCATCTTGGGAATTGCTGCAAAATCAATGCCCGCAGAGAGAATTTATCATAGATGTATTGCTCCTTTATTGCCTCATTATTTATACGATTTATCATCTGTTATTGATCCAGTTGGACCCTAGGTCTTTTTTTGGCAGCTCCTAACAATACAAATACAAATCCATCTATCCATATTGTTGTTAATAAATTTTATTAGTCCATAAATTCAAAAAAGAACTCAAGAATGAGGGAACTAAGCTATTGAGTTGCATGAGACTTGTGAGAGAAAAAGTGAGAGAAGATGACTAATAATGGCTGCTAATGTTACACAATCTATGTAAGATTAAAGGTACAAAGGGAACTAGAATTTAAGAAGTCTATCCATACTGACCAAATAGCTAGAATTAGTAACATGGAGATGAGAATGAAAGGGGAGAGTCAGCAAAACTTGAAGTTGTAACTCAAATCTATTTATATTCTGTGAGCTCACAGCAAGAAAATGGACTTGGAAGGTCCCATTGAGGTAGTCTGTTTAGAGTGCTAAAATATATTCTATGAAGTCCTTCACCAAAGAATTTCTAACTAAGCTTTCACGAGATCAGAGAATTTAAGCAGACAAAGGATTGGATAAAGTAACAGCAGGAAAAAGGTAGGTACGTTTTCATGGCAGAGAAAGGTCTCAGCAGAGTGCCATCGTGACTGAGAATATGAGAATAAAAAAAAAAACACTGAAAGAGAAGAAACAAACATTTTCTGTAGAGTAGGAGTTGTCTAAGTAATGGATAGTAGGTTTGGAACAAACCTAAATGCTATTTCAGGTAATGGGTAGCTGAACTGTAGAAATTCCTGTTACAGTGAGCTATTGGCCACTGTTGAGAAGAGCACCAGTGGGCTTTTGTCCCACGAGCAAGGCATTCATCTGTAGGGCAGGGAAAAATACTCATGATCCATTGTCTTAATTTTAAAAGAAGGAAGCATCCCTTAATTCTTGTAGCCTGAGGTTTACATCTGCCGCCGTAACCTTTCAAAGTGAATGCTAGGAATCAGACATATATTTTGACAATGTAAGGATGTTAAAATACGTGAGTTTGGGAAATTATCTGAATTACCATTTGCAGGTCAACCCTGCTTGATTCTTGATAATTTGGAAGAGATTTCTATTCTTGTGGACTCTAACTTTTTTTTTTATGTGATTGCTTTTTCTCCGTCCTTTGGGTTCTTGGAACTTTAAATCTTCTCAGATTTTCTTTTTTAAAAGCGTATTTACTTTTGTTAGGGATGCAAAGATTGTCTTTGAATATAAAGAGAACACTGAAAGCTTTTAAGAGGGAATACCAGATCCATTTTTGGGAAAGGTTTGCCTCTTTGTGAGCATTCTTTCCAGGTGTGTACAGTCTCAAGTTTAGCAATAATGTACTGGTTTTGTGTTGCACTCAATTCTAATGTAACTATGGGAAAACCCAAAGTCGTATGTCAGTAGTCATAAACAGGCTTTATGTTAAATTGTAGATTCTGTCTGATTTGAGAACCTTTTCATTCTGCAGTTTCTTTATATTCTGTGGTGTATTTATGTCAGCCTTCTTATTTATTTCCTGTTTCATATACTGTTTACTGTAAGGATATAAAGGGCAGAACACAATATGACCTCAAAAATAGGCATTCATTCCTAACAAATGGGCAACTACTGTATGCCTAGATTTTTAGTGACTATCCCCACTCAACAGGTTAATTTTCAGGCTGTCCAATACAGTGCTTGATTGTGTAGAACACTATTATAAAAATACTCTTTATTTGGGACCAAATTGAAGAAAGGTTTAGGCTCCTTAGTGACTATATTTGCCTTAGGCTTTTTTCTATTGCAGAACATATCCTTTCTGTACTGAAACCCACAAATCCATTTTTAACTAAAGAATCTGAGGCTATACAAAGGAAAGCTGTTAAGCTTATTACAAATACATATGCTAACTTGAACCAATTATCTAAATCCACGTGTTACAATCACTTTATGTTCTCAGGATACTGTATAACCTGAGTATGATTAAAAATTCAAATAATTAATATTGCTTGAAAGACATATTTTCATATATTGTATTATTAAAGCTTGGGCCTTGGAAGAATCGGAGTTGTAAATGTCTTGCTAGTTGTTTTTTAAAGATTCTTTATATCGTTGGACTAGTACTGAGCAGAAAAATGCATTGCTTGATGTAGCTAATTATTCTAATTATGTTCACCCTTGGAACCTGTTAATTATTTACTGTCTCCTGATTCTAAGTAATCAATGACATTAATTGTTTAAAATGTTTGGATTTAAACCAGCTAGCTTCTTGGTGAAACAATCGCAGCAAAGTATTTTTGGCTGCAATTTGTTTTTTTAAACTTTTCCCTGTTTAACTTGAAGAGACATATTTTAGCATAATATAGGCTATATATAAAGCAAAAGAATATCTGAAAACCATTTTGGACTTAAGTATTGGGGGTGGTNTCTAATTATGTTCACCCTTGGAACCTGTTAATTATTTACTGTCTCCTGATTCTAAGTAATCAATGACATTAATTGTTTAAAATATTTGGATAAACCAGCTAGCTTCTTGCTGAAACAATCGCAACAAAGTATTTTTGGCNAAAACAAAACAAAACTAAAAAACCACACCCCAACCCTGAAAGATTTGGATGAGCTCTTTCCCAGTGGTAAAACTTTCAGGTGATCTATGCAATTTCCTATATCCTTTAGCAGTTGATGCTGCTGTACTCTGATGGAAGAAGAGTGCACCTATGTAATGCTATTGGGAGTGCACGTGCTGTATCAGACCGTCCTGAAATCAGTCTAGTTCTCCCTCTTTCAACCTAACTCCTTTCCTGTGCTGTGGGTGCAAAATAAGGTGACTCAGCAAATGGCATAGACCTGTACCTACCATACAATGCTTTGAAGTAAAACAGCCACTGAAAATTGGCAGTGGCTATGATTTTAAATGTTTGCCTGTACTGTAAAACATGAACTCATTGGTTTCAGAAGAGCAGTATAATGAAATGGAGGATGAGGATCGAGGAGAGTAAATTATACATTGAAATTGCTAATATAGCATTGAAAATGTCATTAGGATTTAAAATCGAGATAACTGCACATATGTAATTTGCTCTTTACAAAAACTTTTTAGCTTAATGTCTTCACAGAATGGACTTAAATACACAATGTGAATCAAGAAATTAGAACTATTTGTTCTTGGATAAAATAAGCTCTTGGTATAAAAACAGTGCAAGCTGTCAAGTGGCAAATGTTGCCATTTGTCTCCTTAGCACCTGGCTAATGATCCATGACAGAAATATCAGAGCTGAGTGATAACTGTACAGTGATATAATCTGGTGTCATGGCACAGACTTTACACCAAGGGCTTCAGTGATGTGTTTTAGCCACTTTGCTGTTGAAGACTAACACTGAAAGGGCTTTCCTGTCTAAATAAATTAGTCTGGGTGACAGAAACAATTTACAAAGCTCTAAATGTGTTGCTTGGCCTATTATTTGAAAGATCTAACTGTAGAATATTCAACATAAATAATGTTCTGAAAGGTATCATTAGGGTTGTGTCTGATTAAACCTGCCTACAAAGCAAAGGGCTACGTGATGGATAGACTGTTTGGGTTTTTCTCTCCATGCTGTGTGTCAGGCAGTAAAAGATAAATAATTCATCCTGATTTCAAGATGCATCTGATACCATGTCTGCTACCCTTCTGAAGTTCTTACCACCTCAGAATCAAATAAGAATTGTATTTTAACAGTTAATTTTAGAAGACTGCTGAAGGACAAAAACTTTGTCTTGAAGAGCTAAATTCTGTGAGAGTTTAGCACTTCACCAGTGGAATTATGGCTCTAGATGAGATTGTTCTTCAGATTGGATGCCTAATTAATACAGTGGGTACTACTAGGCAATTCCAAGGGATTTATCTGGCTAATAGGTTTGATGATAAAAAAAACATATCTTGTGCTAACTAAAAATTCAAATTCAGCTGAAGTTCCCACCCTTGTATATTAAAAACTGGCATCTTTTAGCTCAGCAGTAGTGTCACTATATGACTGTGAATTGATTCTCGTGCCCAGGTGTTACTCTGTTTATAAAGTGTATGTATCTATCTTGATAGCATCTTATTAAACTTGCAGTCACAATATAGGAGGAGTTTCTCCTGACTAGCTTGGACTGTGAATATTTCTTCTACATGTAAAGGAAAGTCATTCTTTGTTTCCTTTCATGATACAGTTATAATAATCCTTTTATACTCTTAGCTAGATTGATTTTTAGAAGCCATAAATTCTCTGAATCCACTGTGTTGACAAACTGAGTTGTCTAGTGAATGTACCAAATCAAAAAGCAATAAACTTATAAACAATAAAATTTTATAGTTAGAAACATCTATGTTTTGTGGTGTTTTGTATTTTTCCTTTATTTGGTTGAAATTCTGGTACTTACCACCCTGTTCCACCAGTGTGGATGTTCATCAGACCTTGCCAGGAAAAGAAATTGGAGAACTTTCTCCTTGGTTAATGAGCTGAATCAGCTTGGTTGAAAGATATGGCTGTGAAATGTAATGATAGCTGGGAGCAGACATGGTTAAAAGGGTCAGGAAGAATAAACCATCATATATGTTAGGGACCTGTTAGATAACTTGCCCATGCAGAATGGGCTGTCTGTACAGCTCTCACAGAAGGGTGACCAAGATCTGAGAATTTGGGCTACGCAGAAGTGTCTGTATATACTGGCCATTGGTTTTGTTCCACAGACCTACATGGAAAAAGTGAAATATCCTGTTTAGTTAAGAACAACAAATTCTGAAGGGAAAATCCTCTAGACATTACTACACTGTTCCTGGAGAGTGACTGTCATCTTCCTTTTAACTGAGGCATCAAGTTAATTATAGAAGGACAAATCTAAGCAGCCAGTATTATACACAGCCTTTGCTCACTATAGTGTTTTAATACAGTAAATCACAGGAGCATTGCAGCGATAAGAACATGATTAAACAAATACCCAGGAAAATAACATCTGAAGTGGATTCTTCTAACACTTGGAGATTATGTGATCTAATCACTTTTTGAAGGGGAAAAAAGAAATGGACAGAATTGATATAGAATTGCAATAGCATAAGAACTTGGAAAATAGTGGGAAAAGCTTCTCTTGATGTGAAGCAACCCATTTGAATAGAATTTATGGAAGTTTTGGATTAGATTTACTGTTCTGCCTTTGGTAGCTTGCCATTAATAGACTTCATTTCTCCATTTGTGTATGTTTAAGGTGGAAGTTTTTTTGTTCCTGTGATTTTTATTTTTGGTTTAATACTTAATATATAGGGAAATATCAGGAATTACAAGACATAAATATGTTTTTTCTTGCCTTGTGCAAATGGGTGTATCCAGGAAATCCACTGTAGCATCTGAGACTGGTTGTGGTGAGAAAGGAGGCATTGGCAGACTGCAGTTTCCTTACTTTGTTTCTGTATTTTGACTTTGTAAGCATGGATTAGCAGTTACATATACAGAACCCTTTTTGTATTCAAGGTTGAATCATAAAGGACAGTTGAAATGGTTAGAAATTTGTGTAATTCCTGGCACATAATTAAACTGCCAGTGTCAAACTGAAAAGGACACTTATTAATTATATAATAGTTATTGTTTAACTTCCTGCTTTGCCATTTAGAATCTAAAGGTTTTGCTGTTCTTAAACCTTCCTATCAACAAGGAGAGCAACATTGCAGAAATTATGACATGTTGTTCAGATGCTGTCCTGGTATTTATCCCTCGTAAATACCATCAGACTTTGGAATAGCCTGTAAAGTGTTCTGCATATGAACACTCCTGACAATTTTTTTTTTAAAGGAGGAAAAAACTTTCAAGCCCAACCCAGTTTAATGTCCATACATACCAGTATTTACCAGCAGATCATGAAGCAGACCTTTAATGACAATCCTGTGACAATTCAGCATCTCATTAGAGAAGATACATCAAAGTTGTATGTTCTTGAAGACAGAAGTTGCAAGGGGCATGTTTAAATATGCCAAGCAGACAAGATTGACCCTTTTAGCCACAATGATTACCTGTTCTGCTGAAATAATGCTGACAAGTGATTGAATAACGGGCTAAAAACGGAGAATCAATTATGTGCTAATGAGCATGAAAGGCTATTGGGGAAGCAAACAGTGCACAGGTGTTCAGGTTAAACAGTACTACTGGTGAAAGGAAAGAGTGCTGCTTCTGACCCCGCAAATGCATTGTGAAAGTTAATTTCTTACTTAAGTGTTCTTGTTCTCTATGTCTGCTTTTGCCCTTGAAAGTTAGGGAGCCCCATAGTTATTAATTACCTTTGTCTGCTACACATCTTGATTGAGCTACTACAGTCCCAGTGTTTCATCGTTTATTGTGTGGACCGGTAGGCAGAGGGACTAGAGATACTACTGTTAAATTAGCTCATGAGTTATTAGATTGATTGAGAAACATTCTTTCCATAAATGAGGATAGATGAAACCTCTGTGACCAACTTCATTTTGACTAGAGCTATTTTGGCCATACATCTTAGCTAGACACTGCAAAAGATCTAGACCCTGTAGACAAATCAGAAGTGATAACGGAAGTTTATCTTTCTCCCATTAAAAATAATCTTGGAATACATTAATGTTATATGTTCTTATTTGTGACTCCATTTCTCATGCTAATACCTGTAGTATTAAGCAGCTATACACTCTACAATATGGCAACTATTCCCATATTGTAGAGTGTAGGACCCTCTGGGTAAACACAGCGGGCTATAGATTGGACATATTGCAGGACTAGGGAATGGGGCTTTCCCTGAGTGACTGTTTCTGGATGTTCTCTGATGGTTTTTGCAGACGGGAAGTTAGACAGTAAGAGGGATTAGGTGCATAATAGTACTTTGTTTTATTTGTCCCAATCTCCACCCCAAACATTCCCTGCTCGTTTTTGTTTGGCAGTGATCAGTTTGCAAAAAATCACAGGCTGTGCCTCAGCTGTGCTGGCAGTGTGTACTCTCAGCTTACCTGGCTGAGTGACTCATGGCTTCCTTGTAAGGTGAGAAATATCCCTGTTCTCACTAATCATTAATTAGATCTTCTGTTATCGGTGTTAAACACTCGACTAAAGGGACGATGACTTGATTTAATACCCAGAACCAGCTTTTCAGCTAGTCTCTCTGGCCTGCAGACTCTCCAACTTGTGTGGACTGATGCCATGCACATATCTAACTCGAAAGTGCAGACTATGAATCCCAAGTGACTAGCCATTATTATCTTTCATAAACTGACATCATTTGTCTTCCAAATGTATCCTGTTGCCTATTAAATATGTGTTCATACTAATAAAAGCTGCTATTATCGCTGACTGCTTCCCTGGCTCATAGCCTCAACCATGACTTTTGGACAGTAAGGTCTTGTAAGAGCATCTAATCAGTTGTGCTGATGAAGAACTGATTACCTTAGGTCAGGCGTAATCTTTCAGAAGGTGAAGCTATCTTTGCACTTTAATTCAACTTTCTGCATGTGTTCCTTGTTCCACTGCTGTCAGAGCAGCTATTTTCAGCTGTTTTAAGCAAATATATGCATTTAAAAGATGTTTCTTGTTTTGATTTTTTGGTTTTGTTTTCCTTTTAATTTAATATGTATGTGACTAGGAGAAACACTCTATTGAGTCTTAAGATGATTAGAGAAGTCTGTGAAGTACTATTTATCTAGTCTGATATTAAACAAAAAAAGAACCACGAAAAAAACTATAAAGATAGAACAAAGATATAAATCCTGTATAAGTAAACATAAATGTCACAAAATGAAATATTAGACATTTTTCATCTGTGATTGGGGGTCAGTTAGTATAACCCCCTCACTCCTGGTCCTGGCAACTTAGGACAAGCAAGAGTTGTGACAAATAATTCTCATAATCTTCAGGCAAGTATCACCTGCACCTCTCAAATATTATGCACTTCAGCATAAATGTTCCCCTGGAACCTTACTTAATCCTTTACAGCTGAGTGAACCAAGATACTGGGGACCAAATTTAATAAATTCAGTGTCACAGCTCTTCTGTATTGAGCAGCAATCTTTAATTTGCTGATGTAGCTCTTCAACTATTCAATATCTGAATGCATCTACCATCTGCTTGTGGTCTTTTAATCTACTAATTAGTAGATTTCTATAAAAAAAGATTTCATTATTTTGAGCAAAGAGTATTGGGAAAATGGAGCAGATAGAATAAGGGACAAAAAAGTAATAGAGAAGAAAACTGTTATACCACAACTGTTGGCTAGTACTACATCTTCAGCTGCTTTCCTTTTGAAGGAATCAGAGGTATCTGGTTAGTGTTTGTAGTGACATAGTAGTCTCTTGATGCAGTCTCTAGTGTTAACTGCTATGCTCTGTGACTTGGTTGCTAGACAGCTTGTGACTGGGATAGATTGTTTATGGCTCTTTATGGGGTCTATGTTGAATATATAGAGGCTCTGAGGTTATCTACCATAGTGTGGGAACTCTTGTCAGAATTTTCTTGGTCAGATTTCACTGCTTTGGCTAAAATGGAGGGAAATGAAGTTACTTCAAGCTTTAGAAATGTATCTTTTAGTTGGGAATTGTTGATTTGCATTTTTCTTTTAATTCTTATTCATAATATGTTAAACAATAGGAAGGATTAATGGGAACATGCAATTATGCTATCTATGGAAGTCTTATCCTCAACACACCTTCACACTAGGGAAATAATATCATGACTAGTTACAGTATGAAGAGTTGAGATTCAGATAATCCACTGAGTTGATTTAACAGTTTGAAAACCACCTTCCTTTTGAACTGAGAAGCTGGGTAGCTCTGCATGCTCCCTGTGAACTTTGTGGTGTTCTGTCACAGGCAAAGAGGGTGTGTGGATGTTAGGTGTGATTTAATTAGTGTCATCACCTTTTTGGTCAGAAATGTAAAGTTGCTGATTTTTTTAACCCTGAACTAAAAAACCTTCTATCACTGTAAGACACATACAGTCAATACATGTCTGAGTATCTCAAGTTGTGTTTCTTGTAATGCAGTTTTTCAAATTTAGAAATGTAGGAGTCTTATAGCTGAGTTACTTCTGAAAGATAACTTTTTTATAGCTAGACTGACTACTAATAGTTCTTTGCTTTATTATGATTTTAATGAGAAATGATTTTAATGAGAAATAGTATTTTTAAAATAATGTTTCAAAACTCTCATGTTAAACGAAGTTCAACTCTTGCTTTTCTTGTTCATGCTCTGAAGTCATGCTTCTAGCTACCTGTCTGTAATCCAGACTTTCCCATTTTTACTCTTTCACTTTGGCTCTCCTGTTAATCCAATGAGTAGAAAAATTCATTATTCCTCAGTTCAAGTATTATCCCAGGAGAGAGCCTAAATAGGAGAAATTCAAATGTATCTCTAGCCTTAATCAGTGAAAGAATTATACTCCTTGGCTGTCTTCTTCAAATCTCTCTCTTCACACTTCCCATGTTATGTGGTGAAATGGATGCTGTGTCTTTGCCTTCACTACTGCGTTCACAGTTAAAGTGTTAACGAAGATGTATTTTCTTGCTAATCTACTGAATTGAGTTTGGGTGTGCATGCATATCAAAGATGTGTTTAGACAAAGATGAAAAATTGCAAGAAATGTAGGAGTACAAATGAACAGTAGAGCTGACTGAAATGTGGAACGTCTGGGTAGTCTGAAAAATTTTTTTCATGATCAGATTCAGTTCTGACTTGCACATAACCTGAAAAAAAGCCTTTTGTTGAACAATTTTTGATAAAAGACCCATGGTACTTATCAAGTAAAAGGTGCTGACTGACAGGTAATAAAGCTGATGTGCCTCCAGACACTGCCATTAGGGCCCTTACAAAGTAGCAGTGTTGAGATGAACCTGCCTTTCACGTCTGTTCGCTGTGTGTTGTCAAAGACATTTACTCTGTGCCTGTTGGCTTGTTCCATGGAAATATTAGCTGAATTAAGATAATCCTGAGGTGCATTTTAGATTAGTCATCATTTCCTGAACTTTTGACAATCTCTTGACAAAAATAATGTTGCATGGGTACCTTTTTTTTTTTTGGAGTCTGTCTGTAACAGATGTACCATGCAGAAAACAGGTGAAAATTTTTAATTTTTTAGTTCTATTTGACAGCACTTAAAGCTTTGGTTCAGATAGGGATTTATTTTTCATCTTACATTTTTTAAAAAAATTCACAATAAACCAACAAAATTTAAAGATGGAAGACAGTGTCTATGATGTAAGGTTTCTAGAACTGAACACCTTCCACTCTAGCCAGAAATATTAAGGTGATATCAAACTATGTATATCTGGGGGAGGGAGACTTCTGCTTGTTAAGGAAACATTAGTTCTGAACCTTACACTTGCAAGAAGTAGGGAAATTCAGTTGTGTTTTGTCAGCAAGAGTAGAACAAAAGCAATTAACTTAAAGATCTATAAAAAAATGAAGTTTTACATCTTATTTTATTGCTAAACATTTATTTTACATAGAGAGTGTATAACCATCATCTGAGATTCAAAACATGGACTAGAGGATGAGCCTAGGCTTTTCTTTGGGGGTGAAGATCATCTTTTAGTCTTCTCTGCTACATGGTTCATCCAAAACCAGGGAAAATGAGTGCCTTTTATCTTGTACAGGGTTTGCAGTCATAAGCAAAGTTTCTATTCCCTTGTTTCTCTATCAAAGCTCAAACAGACTCTGTGATGCTAAGGCCACGTTTTTCAAATGGATTTTAATGTAATGCATTCCAGCAAGTCCTGATTTTGCAAGTAAGGTGGAATAACTTTTCCAATAGAATCAGATGAATTGCATCTTTCCTGTTTTACTATACCCATTTTTCATCATTAGTGTCTGTATGATGCTACCTTCCCTGAAATTCTTACCTTCAAAAACTGTCAGTTGACAGTTTCTCAGACACATGGAAGAATCTGAGCTCACATCTGCTCTAAAAGGGATCAAATTCACTGATATTGGAAGCTCTGCTATCTTTTGATATTGCTAGATGACATTAAAAAGGGAAGGAGGGCAATGATGCAGTAAAATGAACAATCAGGACACTTATTTTTCTTATAATAACTATAGGAAGATATCTGTAATTCACATTTCTGAAATGAAAAGAACAATTGTGTTAGAGCAAATTTCTGTAAGAGTGAATTTTTTTACTTGTATTTAAAAAGAAAAAACAAACAACTTGGATATCTGTCTGAAAAAAAAAAACCAGAAAATAACTCTGCACCATATAATTTCTCTTCCACAAATCTTTTATTAGACAGCTATGACCTTCAAATGCCAATAAATATTTTTTACCCTCTTAATTTTGTCTTACAGCAGATACTTAGTTTGGTGTCACTCATCGCTACATGGACCATGATTATTAGCTTTTAATTGGTTAATAAGGAGTGTACAGAATGAGAGTCATCATTTGAATTAAAACAGTGACCATTTTCAGCCTGCACGGAAGGGGAGTGTTGGTGCCTGTTTTCTCACAAATACTATTCTTTTTGCAAAGAATAAAAGGAGAGATGCAAATGGAGTTTAAAAAATAAAATATAAAATAGTGTAAAGTGCCTGGAGACAATCTGAGGTGGAGAGCGGGGCGGGGGGGCAAGTTCTAATATTGCAGCGTGGGGGACTGTCCCAATGTTAAGTGACACATATCCCCACTTCTTACTACTAACAAACACTCTCAGGCTGCTGTTTTTAGGTGGGACCTGAAACTAATGTCTCCCCAAACAAACCCTTATTCTTTTTCGTGAGAAGTAATATTGCAAGCTGTAACCTAATGAGACTGAAGACTGATTCAGTCAGCGCTTGCTCTGACACAAGCAGTGATGGTAATGAAGCTTGAGGCTATGCAAATGGACTGGAACAAGTATTTTTGTCTGTTTGAAATTCAACATCAGGGAGTCAAATTTACATGGTCTCGTAAAGTAGAGTGCAGGAGAAATATGGGTCAAAAGTGCTGAACTTTTGGCACAGTCCCATGAATTCTTCTAATAAACACTGAGCAAATAAGAGAACAGCTTTCACTAGGCTGTAAGGATTATTCTCAGGGAAGAGGACTGTTTCTTCAAGGCATTTATTCATTCTTTTTTTTTTTCCTTTGTTATTCCAGCAGATCTATGCATTTCACAGAAAAGATCATGTGTAATCAACGTGCCTCTGTTGTGCCTCTTTCCTGGGGGACTGTCCCATCAGCTCTTTCTCTCAGAATATTTTCTTAGAGATTATATCAAATGTGAAACAATCCCCAAATTTCCCCTGCGTTCACGTTGTGGAATGACAATCTCAATGAGAGGTGTGTTCTGGATACAAGTATATCACAAGCACTGAAACCTTGTTTTCTAGTAGCAGTTTGAAGAATCTCCAGAGGGGTTATAGCTCTCTGGAATTAGATTGTTTGGCCAGTTATAATACTCAAATACTGTAGTCCATTTTTTAATAAGTTAATGGGATTCATGGATTGAGGAGTTTAAAGAGTTTGTATTGGTTTGGTTTTAGGCTTTTTAAATTTTCTTATTTTTTTAATCAACAGATACACCTTCCTTTGCTACACCACAGCATAAATTAGGAAATCTGGAAGATATATGCAAAATAATTTCAAAATTATTTGATGTTTCAAGCTATTAGTGAACTAGATTTTAGTACATTTTGAGATGCTGGATGAATAGTGGGATTGTTTTAGACCCAAGTCTTGAGGCAACAGCAGAATCCATGATGTGTTTAGTTTGCTACATTACAATAATCACAGGCACAATTACACAGGCTGAGTAGCAAAGGGTCCTACTGTTTATTGAGTAAAACCAAATGTTGGGAGTGTACCAAATGGATTGCTCAGAAACATCTGTGGGTAAATGAGTAGTAGTACTAGACATATAGATGACTGTGTATACATGCAGCAAAAAATTGCAGAGGAAGGGAGAGAGAGGGATGGAAGAAATAGTTTGGAAGATGTAAACCTAAAATGGATGTTCTACTGGGAACCTAGTGATCTGTTCTAAATGTTGTTGGACAGCTGAGGATCAGTAGAGGTCTGGAACTTACCCATCAGCTGGTTCCTGCTGTCCTTTGCAGGACAAGGGGTATCTTAGCTATGAAACCTAGATTCATGGAGAAAGAGAGTGTGAGAATTGTATTCAAAATCATCCAGCTGGGGAAAAGTGTATTGGATTTTTATATTTTAAAAACCCATCTCTACAGTTATCTGGAAGATATTTGTGGTGGGTTGGCCTGGGCTTAATGCCAGTGCCAACCAAACTTCTCTTTCACCCCCCTCCTCAACTGAACAGGAGGATAAAAATATGATTTAATTTTCAGAGGTCGAGACGAGGACAGGAAGAGTTCACTCATTTGTTGTAGTCACAGGCAAAAAAAAAAAACCTTAACTTGGAGAAGTTATTTTAATTAATTACCAATAATATCAGAGTAGGATAGGAAGTAAACCAGAATCTTAAAAACACCAGTGGAGCTTCTGGACCGCTGCTCTCAGGCAAAAGCTGTCTAGTCACAAACACCTGCAAGGGAGGAATTACAGGGCCATGAGTACTCTCCTGCCTCCACTGAAGTCAAAGGAGAAGGCTGTTTCCCCCTGATACAAGTGGCAAGAGAACTGAGTAATTTCTTTATCAGCTCCCTCACAACATCTTCACGTGCTTCCAAAAGCAAGTGGGTGTTGTCACTCCTGAACCCAAAAAGTCATTAGCTTGCCTTTTGTCTGATAGTGAATCCATGTCAGAACCTAAGATTTCACAAAAACTATTCTCTGGTCACTGTGTAGTTTCTCTGGCAAAAGATGATAGTTTTTGCAATACACCTATCTCTTTATTTTATTTTCTTTTTTTTTTTCCCTCCAAGAGAGCAGGATTACTGCTGCTGGTTTCTGTCACATTCTTGATCCTGTAGGCATCTCAACACATCAGCTAACGTGTATTATTTTCACAATAAATATTTGTCTGTTGAGTGTTCACGTGGTTAGTCCTCTCAGAGCTAGGCTACCTGTGAGAGATGACACAGGAAACATTGAAAGAATTGTGAAGTTTTTAGTGTCTTTTTGACAACACTTTTGTCACATAAACATTGAGAAAGACTTCATTTCCAGTTTCTATGGTCCACTTTTTATTCTCAGATGACAAATATAATTCAATGTCTGTCTTTATGCCTGAGATATCTTCCTGAAATCCTATGTGCATGCAGAGCTTTAAGGAAAGTGGGTTACATCCTGGAAATCTTTTCTTTCTGTGGATTCTTCTATTTCACTCTCAATGCTACATTAGAAACAGATGGCAATCTGTAATCATTTATGGGTGTTTGCATATCTTAGTTTTATTTTCCAAAGAAAGTGGCTTTATACAAATATGTCATGTATAACTGCTTGTCTGACTCAAATCTAATCTTCCAACTCTTTCTATTTTCAGCCAAATTAGGAAAGAGGGTGTGGGGAAGAAATGAGGTGACACAATTTTTTTGTAAAATTAATACCTGGGATTTTTTGAAAATTGGTATTCAAAGAGGCCAACGCTTTATTATACAGAAATAATGGACTGGAGGATTTATCTCAGAACCAAGTGGACAGTGATCAATCTAGATAGAAGTGATGGTTGGGTTTTTTTCCTTTTGTGTTTTGGGGTTTTTTTTTTGAAGTATTCCTGAGTCACCTTCCCCCCTGCCATTTTCATTGTGTGAACATGTTTTGTTTCTGGGTTCTTCAGCCCTGAGTGTAAGACAATGCTTTGGTATATTTGAATGGGAAGATTTTGTGTCTGATCAATAACTCAAAGGTTTACAAGCCTGAGGTGGTTGGTTTGGTGTTTTATATCATCTGCCCCCTCCCAACAAAAGAAACAGACCAGAAACAACAAAATGCTTACTGCTTCAGAAGCAGAAATTTATTTTATTCAGTGCCTCAGTTGACCTTTGGAGTAAAAAAGCCTTGGACAATTGATAAGTCGTGTCACTTAACAAGAGGTTTGTCTTTCCTGTTCTGCCGTGAAAGCTTTGTATGCAAAAGGATGTCTGCTTTGATGGACTAATCACAGTGTATGTGTTCTACTGTGTTAACCTTTGGTCAAGCCTTTTATGGTGTTAAGTTTTACTTTCAAGCCTGCACACAAAACCCCACGTTTTTCTCTATTTGTAGCTTTCTGCACCCCACTGCTGTAATGCTGATGACACACTCTAGTTCCACTAAGGAGATGTTAAAGGGTGACTGGAACATGCTCCTGTGTCAAGAAACACAATTCTGGCTACAATTTGGGCACTCTTCTGAGTGCTCATTTACTGAGCTGTTAACTTCAGCAGTATAGAGTTCAAGATTGTCTAGTTTTATTGTTTCTTATACCTGTGTCATGTGTACATCTGGATGCATCTTTTATCTTCATTTGTTGACTCCGAAAGGAAAAAAAATAAATTTATAGTCTTGACTGTCAAGTGAAGCGAGGCAAATGTGCCTTCTTTGTTTCACCTGTTTCTTGCTAATAGTTGCTGAGGTTTTCCCTCCTTTAATAAATACAAGACTCCAGATTTCCTAATCTTTTCCTGAAATGCATCACTATGGTTGCAGGATGTAATGAGGTGTGGAATAGAGGGACAAAACACAAGTAGTGGTCTTAGATCCGTATATTGGGTCTAGAACTTTGTGCATTTCTCTTCCTCCAAGTTATTTATATGAAACTAAATATTTCTGAAGTAGGAGAAACAAGATTGGCATGAAAGCAGGGGATTGCTTTAATTTCCCTTGTGAGGCAAATTTCTCAGTTGAAAATAACTTGTTTTCAGATGCTTCCTCTGAGAAGCATCGCATCAAGAACATCAGGACTAACAAGTCTTCTGAATAATGCTGTCTAAAGTTAAACTTCTCTACCTCTTTGTTCATGTTCTGCCAAAAGAGTAATGTTCTATCTTGTGGCCTCCTTTTTTTTTCTTTTTTTTTTAAAGTGCCCAAATACTGTATTTGTCTCCTAAACAAGTAGAAAATATTTAGGTCTTGTTACCAGTTAGCAAACACCACGTTGTAGCTCCCTATTATTGCTGAAATATTGACAGCTAAATAAAAGGGGGGAGGGGTGGAATGTAAGCCAGTTCTCTGGGACTGTTTTTCCTTGATAAGCAAACAGGATTTTACTGTAAATTGCTGAATGGCTAATCCTCCCTATTAAGCATTATACTCCCTGTTTGTTAGGATTGAAAAAAGTAGAAATACATCGTTTGGATTTCGAATGCAGATTGCAATGCTTCATTAGTAAAGCTCAGTAATACTGATTATCTTAAATAGCTGTCATGGAACAGAGTATGTGTTCATCCAAATCACCCCTGCCAGATTCTAGTTTTGTGGTGTTGTGGTTTTCCAGGCAATGTGACTATATGTAACCTAGTCCAACTGGGGAGCCTTGTCAGCAGGTATTTGGATAAGTTATGCAGCATAAGGACATTATTTCAAAAGCATTAGAACACAAATACCTCTTCTGGTCTGTCTTGGATTTATCAAACTGCTCAGAAATTGAAAGGTTTTTGCAGAAAGGAGCAGGGGCATAACCTTTTGGGCTGTGGTGGATGGAAAGGTCTGCTTTCCTTGCTCCTATTGGCTCAAGAAAGGAGAAGGCAGCAGAGAATAGGCAGATAAAATATATAATGAAATATTGGCTATTTCATCTGTATTTTCTTAATGATTTTTGGCTGGGAAAGCCTTAATTTAATCATGAGTTTTGCATTAGTTTGCTATCTTGACTTATATTATGAGATTCTCCTAACAATTGTTTTGCCTGCTGTCGTGTTCTGTAATCCCTATCAATTCTTCCCTTCTGCTCCTCTCTCCGTGCCTAGTTTAGGATCAGGATGTACACAACTGCTGTATAGATGAGACAAGTAGGAAACTGTCAGCAATGAAACAGCAAAATTGCTCCAGTGTCTCAGTCAGTGATAGCAGAAACAACAGCTCAGTGATAGATTGGATAGGGTAGAGACCTCTCATTTGGAAAAAAGAAATTAAAAAAAAAAATTGAGAGGTTAATTTGGTGTGCTGAAGGGATGTTTCCCTTCCAAGTTTTGAGACTAGTGTCTGGCATCTCATAATCCCAAGTGGGTTGCATCTTACCCTTTTGTAAATCCACTCATAGACATGACAGAGATGGCACTGGTACATTCTTAGTTTTCCTTGGTTTTGAATGTGTGAGTGTCGGTCTCGACAAATTCTGGCAAAGAAATACAGGATGTTTCATATGTGATTCTGTGGAGCTTTGGTTCTTGTGGCAGTTAACTGTTCCTTTGTAATGTTAGAGAGCAGCTTCAAAAGCAGATCGTGACAGTTATGTGCTAATTTCTGTTGACTCATCTTTTTCCAGCTGAAGAAAGAGTTTCCTATATGAATCCAATTTTGCTTATAATTACCATAGTAAACCTTTGAGGTTTTAACCTTCTCCCTGACATGTTATGCATCTTTCAGTTGTAGCTCTGCACATAGAAATATCAACATAATCAGAATGATGAAAGGGCAGTAGATGTCCCTCAGAGGTGTCATAAATATATTTCAAATGGAGCTTCTTTCTGTGAATTAAAAGTTATTTGGGGAGGGGGAAGTTGGTAGTGATCATGATTGTTATTCTTTAAAACATATGCTCAGCAAACTGTGAGCTGTGTATTCATCTGGAGAGTCACAGGCATTGCAGAATGATTGATTGGTTTTGCAAGTCTTAAGCCAAATCAAACTAGATCAGTCATGCATTGACAACACATTAGATAGGCAAAGTATGAATTTTCATTGTGTAAATTTCAAACAAACAAATCTGCTGTTGGCTTCATGATAGTAAAAAAAACTCGTGTTGTGGGATGCATGCATACTGAATTTTTGCAAGATTTTGGGGTTTGTTTTCAGAGTATCTGGCTAATACTTTTGGTGACTTGTGCCAACAAAAGTAAGTCTGTTTCTAAGCTTCAAAATTGTAGTGTGGTAGCTGTTATATTATAATTTCAAATCGGATACCATATATCATGCTGTACTACAGAGCACTCTAATTTTGTTTATAGCATTTGATTACCATGTCAATTTACATCCAGGGTAGAAGACATTGGCTGGATATCAAGCAATAAATTTTAATAGGTTCACCATCTGCATCGTTTGGTATGGCACTCAGTGATTTTCATCCTGATGTGACAAACAAGTTCTCATTCTTCAGGCACTACTGATCTTCACTGCTTTGCATGACTGAAGTAACTGTGTGTTGCTCAATCCCCGATGTCTGATCTGCACATTATAACAACTTTTGGAGGTAGACATGATGGGAAATACCAAAATGGCACAGGTATAATCTGCAAGAGCTACCATTTCTGAAATTTTTTGCCATCTTCAGAAGCTAGAAATGATGTACAGAAATTGTACATCATGACTGATAATCCAAAGTAAATGGCTTGGATGTTGGTGCATCCATCAGATTCTTTTCTGCACACTTCGTAGGAATACTCACAGCTCAGGACAGTCAAGTGAAGGGCTTTCCTGGGCAGGGGAGTGTGGCCTGAAATCCCTGCCACACTGTGGGCTGTCCTAGAGCCAGGATTTTCAAGGAAGTCATGGCAAACACCAGTGCTGCCTGAAGTGTCTGTACCAGACATCTTGAGAATCTGCATGTGCTGGGTGCTGTTGTTTGTTATGTGCCAGTCCTGACCATTTAGTCCTGCAGGCCCCTGTGTGGCTTACAGTGCATTGATGCAGTAGTTTCCATCTGGCTCTAGATTTCTCAACTGCTTACCAGTGAGCTGTATGTAAAAGTCTTGGAGAAAGTATTATGGGTGCTATTATGCAGCTTGTGATCCAGCTCACCACTCTGGCTTGCTTCAAGCTTTCTGCTGTAATGCACACTCTTCCATGCTGTGGTACTGGGCTACAACCTTCAACCCTTCATCAGAGGCAGAGAACAAATCTGATCTCTAGTGTCTTTCACCAAAGGATTGAGGAAAAGACAAAGCAGGTAGCACAATCTGGACAAAACCAGCACTTGCACACACTGCTTGGTATGAAGTGTATTTGTTACTGCTCTTCCTCCTTCCACACCACCACCAAATCATATCTGCACTGCCATGCAAAAGAGACTTCCAAGCTAGGGTTAGTTGTTGATTTTTGTTTACATTAAGTGATACATAAACCTCTTGAAGTGTAATGACTAATAGCAGCACCATCCAGAAATAAAAAAAAAGTTAGTGAACTCCTGGAGTAGGAAACATTTTATTCCTCATGGTTGTTCTTATCCTAAGTAAGAATTCAGTATACCTGGATAAACAGGCTTCACACAGCCCTCAAAGACTGACAATGAATGTGCAACAGTTAAGAAATGCTATTTACAGGGTTCTCTTGTATTCAGAAGTAATGGGTTTTCTCTTAATTAAATTGCTTTTATATACAAAGAAAACATCTTTGACTATAATAAAAAAAAAGAGGAAAGTAAGGGAAAATAACCAGGTTGTGACAAAACATTGGGGACTGCTACAGGAATAATATAAGAAATAGAGAATAAACAAAATACATAACCTTGTTGTGCTGGGAATTTTACACAGTTTGCAGAATGCTTCAGATGACACGAAGTGAAGGCGATGAAAGACAGACAGACCTTCATTGCCTATAAACAGCCACTTTGTGTTGAAACTCCACAGTGCAAGCTTAGGTGACTGCATGGAATGGAGCGAGCAGTCCAGGTGCACTGTGATCCCCCTGGGGTTTTTACCATCAGCTGGCAGAAGCAGGAGAATCAGCATCTTTTGTGACTTGATTTTCAAACTGTGGCTGTCTACTGCCTGTGACCATCTTGCAGCTTCCCTTTGCTTGCTGTCAGAGGTTAAGTGGATAGACTCTGGGAAAATTTCTCAATCATTAAATAGAATGAACTGTAAATTTATATTTATCTAGATTTAAGCAACTCATTTCTTTTTAGACACCCTAACACTGCAGGCACAGATAATGTATGTTTACAAGTCATACAATTATCTACAGTAGCTTTCCTTTATTCTTAAATGGATTCTTCTAAATTCCAGCTAAGATACAATAAAAGGGTACTTTTTTGATCTGGTAGTTCTGAAGGAAGCCAAGTGCAAAGAATCTCACATAATTAATGCTTATGAACAATTTCTTCGTATTGGTAGAGAATACTAAGAATGACTCGCTCTCCTAATGAAGACTTTTATTTTTTAGTGGCATAGATGTGTGCTAACATCAAAGGAATATGCCACAAGTTGACTTTATTCACAAAGATTGGAGTTATTTTTACCACATAGGCACACAAGAAGGTGAGAACATTTTTTGTTTAATAAGATGAAAAATCAAACCTCATTTAAAATTTTTCCATACAGAATCTGATATTATATCATGAGACAAATTCTGCCAGTAGGTTACACCTATGAGCTTTTCATGAGGTCTAGAGCTCTTGTAGATTCATCATAGAATGAATATATTCCATTGTCATTACACCACCTTTATTTCAAGTTCTTGATGATTAAACCAGATGAATGAACCTGGTCCTATTAATGCCAAAAACCTAGCAAAGGGATTAAATGATTTGATAGATTTAAGTTCCTAATCTTTCCTTTTCTCCCCTACTTTTTTATACTGTGCCCAAAAGCACAGTATTACATGGTCATTACTGTCATTTGCTGTGAGAGACAGCAAAGGGGAGCAGTAAAATCTATCACGGACATAGTGACAATTCCTTCTCATTATGCTGATGACTGTCACTCAGTTTCTCAGTTGCATGTTCTCCTTGCTCTCAGCTTAACTCCTCTGATGAAATTTTTTAACAAGCCTGAAATGAGGGATATATATTTTTAAAACTGAGCATTTGTTATTTCAACATCATGTTTTGGGTTAAGTCTTTTTAGTTCAGCTACTAAAAATGATTTGTGGATTCTCATGAAAACTAAATTGTAAAGAATTGTTGCCTGTAAACACATATATTATGATAACATATAGAAGAACCTAGGAGAACCAACCCTACCTGTTCTTCCCACTCTGCTCAGCATAAAACAAACCTAATGAGCTTACAAATGCTAAAAAAGAATTCCTTGTGAGCAGGATATAAACTATTTTCCATGAAAGCAGGGCTGGAAACATTTAGTTGTACTATTAAAACTATAATAATGATATTTTCTTAGTCTCTCCTCCCTTGGAGAGAGATTTCGGATCAGAGCTGCTTCTGAAATACAGTACAACTGATGCTTGTAGAATGTGGGAAATAATACTTTTTACTCTAAAAATGGCTGAGGCTTGTGAGGCTGCAACTCTTTTTATTTTTATTTTTGTTCTTCCTAAGATTCTGTTACTTATGTTAATTGAACAAACAATGCTAATCAGTTTTGGCTTCTGGATTCTGCATAAAGTATTTCAGGCATAGACACTTTACCAGTGCTGGCTCGAAGTACTTTTCTATTTAACTTCTGAACAGTAATTGCTACTTCTGGCACTGCTTCCCTGGGGCTAAGCTCCTGCATATAAATTACTGACTTTCCAACTCTTCATGACAAAGATGCTGGTAGGCAGGCAATGCTGGCAACTCAAGTGCTGAAAGTACTCTGATGCCATTGTTTTTCCAGAAATTGGAAAATTCATCCATGTTTCTCATGTATATAAAATCTTATTAGCATATTCTCCCAAATAAAAGGAATTTTTCCCATTTTCAAGATGGGGATTATTGCTCAGAGCTTTGAAATCCACCCCTCACTATGTTGACGAATAGTGTAAGAGAATGACAACATTACATTATGTACATCTACTAATTCAAAAGCTTCTTCCCATTTAAGATATATTTTGTATAAGGAATTTTTATTTTTTTAAAGAGGTGTGTTGACACACAAAAAAAAAATCCTAAAGAGGATGCTCTCTCACTTCTATGGATGATATTCTCACCTTTTAGAAGTATTAACAAACTCCAGCTTTCAGCCACGCCACGGAATAACCATAACGATATAAAAATTAGTACAGTGACCACTGCAACCTACACCTCATCTTGCTTTTCTTCTGTATCTGTGCTCTGACACAAATGTGGCTTTCTTTGTAGACTGAGATACTCTACCAAACTAAAACTGCTGAGGTTTCTACTTAGCAGAATAAGCAATGACATCTATTTGCCAGTCAGTTGCTGCATACTGTGATTAAGAGAAAATGCTCATTTCTCATAAGGATGCTGATTATTCCCCAACTCCAGCTCAAGAGACAAGTTGTTCATTATATTCTAATGTGTTAAAATGTTTTTTTTTCCATGATTTCTATATTTAGAGATAGTGGCAGGGAATGAGAGGGTAATGTGAGAGTGGGGAGCAGAATATGTTCTTTATAAAATAACTATTATTTCTGGTTCTGTACAGGGGGAGTTCTTCAGCATTGCATGGCAATTCTTATCATTATAACCTGGGGCTGTCATAATTTGCTTCATTATTCTGTGCTGATGACTTTTTGCAGTGTGACTTGAAGATGTAGATGAAAGTTGCATGTAAGCACACACCTGCAATGAGTACAAGACTAGTGAAATAGTAACACAAGATAAAAGTTTCAGAAGTGTTGTAAAGGCTCAGACTGGAAGTAAGCAATGTCTGGGGAAACACAAGTTCATAGTCCTATGATCAAAGTGAACTTGGCAGCTTTCCATTAATTTCCCTGATTGGTTCAATACCTAATTCCTGAAAACTCACTTAATGTGAAGTGACACACTGAAGTAAACATGTAATTTCCTGTAACAAGTATGCATAGGATTGCTCATCCTTGTGGACATATATTAGTCTGTCATGGATCTCCACCAAAATTGATTTTGATGACTTGCATCGAAAATGGTGATTAACACAGGTACTTTGTGTTCTGTTTAACTGAATGAAATATATAAACTGTGTTGGTGGTTCAAAACTTTGTGAAAGCTGAAACTAATCATTTTTGATGCAGTGTGTTGGGGAAGAGGAAGATGTGTGTCAAAGTTCACATTGCATCTCTGTTATAGAGCTGAGCTGCAAGAGCAGTGCTGACCTCAAGATGGGCAGGTAGATCTGCATCTCTTTCTCTCTTAGGCTAGAGGAATTCCATCCTACAGTATAGTCCAGACATCAGAATAGGTGTGCCCATAGGGGGGTAATGCCTTATTTTGTAAATTTGATTTTTTTAATGAGAGGGATGAGCAGTTTTGTGTCTCCTATTCAAGAAGTCTCACAATGAATGAAATGTTTTTGTGGAGAATCAAATCATGTCATGATTACATTGACAAGATCTTCCCATGCGGTGTTCCTTCCTCTGGGAGATGCGAAAGTGGAACTAAATGAGCCCCTTTCACTGTAGTTGGTAGAGACTAGGGGCTTTCTCCTTTTGATGGACTGGGAACTATCAATATCTGCCAGACAAATTAAAGCAGAAGCAATAAAGTCTAATGTTGTAAACTTAGAAGGATCTATACATTTCAGAAACAATGGCTGTTTTTTATATACCTTGTGATAAAAAGGAGGAGGAACTGCAACTTCAGGCAAATTAAATTTTAAGTTTTCAACCTACCTGTCCTAAAAACATCCAAGTCTAGCACATTATTTCCTCCAAGCCTTGTCTTAGGCTTTAAAGCCTGCACTGTCTTTCAGGATGAGTAATTCAATATATGTTATCTCTAAATCTTGTGTGACAGGAAGAGAGGAGCGGCTTTGGTCATCTGGGTCTGCAAGTAATTGATACTGTGGTATATCTTCAGTATAAATGTGATAGAACACCCAAGGCACCTTTGTGATGTTTAGTATGGCTGCAAACCTTTGGAAAAACCCTTAAACCAGCACAAAGCTACAGAAAATTAAAAACTCAAGGGACCACTGTTGGAAAAGGTGAAATCACTATTTTAGAAATGCCTCTTAAAAATCTCCTTTTCTAGTCTGTCTCCAGTGATGACTACCACTTTGCTTTCAATGGCTGGAAGTTTCTTCTGCTTTTATTGTAGTAGCTCCATACACATTCCAAACTGGGCAGCAGGTCTGAGTGCTCTGAAGGTGCAAGACTCTGATTTATCTGTCTATATTACAAGCTATGGAGCTTTATTGAATCAAGCTGTTAAGAGCTCATTCTTTAGGTTCTATGAGATTCTGGTTTGAGGGATCAGTCACCATTTGATTTCGGGTTTTGTTGGAAATATCACAGATATGTCAGTGTAATGTATCCCTAAAAGTATCATGAAAACCCTTCCACAGTGCCACCACATACAACAAAAGAACAAAATTAATAAAACTAGAGCATTGGTGAACAATATTTTCATGTGTTTGTTTCCAAACAAGCATTTCCTTTAGGAAATTGTGTATGGATGAATGCTGCTTAGTTCCAGGAAAATATTTATCTGGGCAACAACTGGAACATTATAGTCAAACCTGCTGCAGGGTAACGGAAGAAAAGATGTAGCATGAGGGTTGAGAATTAAAAAATAAAACTATCAGTCATAAACAATACAGATGAGCAGTAGAGCTTATAGGAAAGCAGCGAGCCAGGAAAACAGTGGTATACTATGGATGGGATAAAATGCTCTCTGATTTCTTGTCTGAAACAAATTTGCTGTGTGCCATAGCAAACTAACTGAATGCATCCCCAAAGCCAATTTAAATCTTGAACAACACATAATGGATAAAAACAAGAATGATTTAGAATGACTGGCTCTTAAAGAAATCCGGCTGGATATTCCACCCATTTCTCGCCAACTATGAAGGGTTGGGGTTTTTTTCTTATTAAATAAAAAGGTATAACAGACTGTCTGATTAATAAATTACAATCAATTGCAATGTCTAATTATCTCCATAGGAGGCTTGAAGAGAAAGTAATGGATGAAGCAAGCTTTTCTCTCAGCATGAGAGGAGCTGGCTAGAACAGTTTCATAGCTTAAAAAGAAATAAACAAAGCTTTGCTGTGAGTGAGGAAAGGAGCAAAGTCTTAACAAGTGTACATCTGATTTTCTAGTTTATATCTGGTAAAGCTGAGTGTGTGATGCTTGTGTGCAGATAATTGAAATGATGTTTGAGAGATAAATGTCTTTAAAATTCACTCAAAAAATCCCAGTAGAGATTATATTCCTGTAGAGTATCTGAGGGGAAAAATTGTAAAGTTTTTGAAGTTTGGCACATAGAGTAAGTGGTTTAAAGTTCCCAGTGGTATAGATGGAACTGTTTAAGGAATCTAATCTTATAGGACAAGGCAAAATGTCATCAGGCTTGTAAGGTCATTGTATCCTTATTCTATAGGAAAAACTTCTCAGAATTTATCCCCTCGTAATAAATACAATTATCTTTCTCAAGGATTTCTCTTTTTTTTTTTTTTTTTATCCTAACATACCAAAAAGGGAATTTCACATCTTGAGAAACAGGAAATAGCTCATGTAGTATTTTATTTTCAAGTAGACTTGTTTTGCTTTGCTTCGATTTTAGTAGTTTAGAAATTGTTGCATGGCCAGTTCTCTTGTGATTTTTCAGTCCCTTTTGCAACCAAGAGAAAATGGGAAGTACCTGAAAGAATTACTTAGCATTGCAGTCCATGTACCCATTGCTGAAAACTGCTGTTGATTGGAGGATGTCTTGTCAGACTTCTGTTTGAGGAGAAGTCAAGATACAACACTTTGGTCTGAAAAGAAAGGGCTTACAAAAGGTTTACAAAATTATAAATAAAAATCATGTATCCAAGAATAAGGGGGAATCAAAACAAATTGAGAACTAATTTCAAAATGTGAGATACACTTTCACACGGTGAATAACTGGACATTGGAACTTGTTGCCAAGGATGTTGTGGATACTGAAGTTTAAAATAACTTGATATAGGGACTAGACAGACAGGGAGGAGAGACCAAGTTAAGATTGAGGAGAGGTAATGAGAGAGAGGGACTGGAAAAGAAAGTGCTGAAAATAGCTAGAAGCCATAGGAATGTTACCAGAGTAGTAATCCAATGCTTGTCCTGCCTTACTATTCTACTGCCACTGTTGGAGGCAATATACTACACTGGAGGGACTTCATGTGCCTGTTCTTATTTACTGCTTAGCTTTTGGAGCACAGATTGGCATAAATCATAAATCATAACCTCCCACTGTGGGGAGGTTGGATAGATACCTGTAAATGTTATGGCTAATTTCACTGGTCAATGTCAGCCTCAGACCTCAGATAAAAAGTGGTCAATTCTCTTGCTGTCACTGATGAGAACATATTCCATTACTTTATGTCTGAAAACATCAAAAGCTAGGACAGAGGTCTTTAGAGAAAAATCTACTAGACTTTTTCCTTTATTGCCTCCCTCAAAACTTAAAGGCAGCCTTTTTCATTAATGTTCCTAAGTGTTTGTAGAAATAAAAACATTCACAAATGTTTTTACAAATTTTCACAAATTCATTCTCTTCACTAATCTCAAAATGTTGTAGAACAACTCTAACTTGTGAGCTAACTAATCCACAAAAATGTCTGTCTCTGTGTGTAATTTACTTTGTCATTCAGAGAAAACAGATCTGTTGATTCTGAACATTTGTTTGCTTGACAATGAAGTATTTAAAATGCTTTGATTTAATGTAGTAGACTGTGTCTGTTTTCATGCACAAAATAAAAACAATAAAGGCTGCTAGTCTGCATGTCTGTTCTGTAGCAAGCAGCTCTTTGGTAATGTGCTGATGAAAAGATAGTAATTGGCAGGTCTTAATTAACTGGCAAAAGTTTCCCTCTTGATTTCAGTTGTAATCTCTATTTGATGTTAGAGGAAACAGTGTCAGCTAGGCAGACACAGAATATATGCCACATGATAGGGTTTAATTTATGAACCGTGGTCATATTTATGCTGCTAGGGTGATTTTCCTCTGAACATAAGAAACCTGGCACAATCAATACAGAGTCCTATGGACTCTCTTTTCCTCAAGAATGAGGGAATCATTCAACAGCAATTCAGCTGCATTTTTGACTCTACATGCTCTTCTGTTTTCCCATTCTCTTCTGTTGTCCATTGACCTTCCATGTTCCTGTTGTGGAGCAGGAAGAACTGTGAGACACTGGAAAGAAATAGCACACAGGAAGACAATGGGAACCACTAATGTTTTAGTTTTCAGCTTTAAAGATTTTCTCTTTAAAAACCAGAAGTCCTAAAGGCCATGACTGTGATTATTTCATAGTAAATACCAGTTTCTACTTGGGTATCCCGCTCTTCTGTCTTGGCCAATGTATGTCAGGGACTTTAATTTTTCTGGGTTGAATTCATGTGAGGGGACAGAACATGCAGGGGCATGAGTCTCTTTTCCTGTTAAACTTACTTGGGGAGGAAAGGTACTTTTTTCTTGGTTAAGTACATAAGACTTCTGTCATGGAGATCTGAGTTATAACCTACATACTCTTTCTTAAGGAAAGAAAGGCTACTTTTTGCTACAGAGGTGTTTGTCATGCTATTTAGGACATGATGGTGTAAGGAAATTCTCAGAAAAGTCTTGGAAGAGAATTAGCAAAAAGTTGAGTATGATTGCTGTAGGCTGAATGGTCTTATTTACCCCTGTTACTCTTGAAAAATAAATAATTGCTTGTCTCCCATTACAGTGGTGGATCCTGGGAACTACAGGAGAGTAACTTCCATCTTCAGTGAGACAGTAAAGTCCATTCTGAAGAAAGCGTGGAATCCGTGTGGCAGACGGTTTCACTGTCTTGTTGGAGTGCTGTGAGCAAACAGTGCAGGTAGAGTATCCTGACAGTATAATATATTTGGAGTTTAGGAAGTCTTTGACAAACACTGAAGCTTATTATCTAAATCATGATAGCATTGAATTAGATTAAATGTTCTTTTATGTACTGAAAAGCTGGTTAAAAGATACAGATAGACAGATGGGAGAAAATGGCCATCTCTCTGTGAGCAAAAGACAAAGGGGTGGAGGGAGAGGGGGTCAGGGTGTGGAAAAGGTGGTAACGTTTTGGGCAAAGTCATGGAGAGAAATAGGAATAGAAGGCAACGTTTTGTGTTTAAAAACCTTATGTGTACCCAACTGTAGGCAGTTAGTTTTCCATGTCTCAAAGATGTGATGAAGGAAGAATGGTAACTGAAATGACCTAAGTGTAAGAGACTAAAAAAAAAGCTAAAACTTCAGTATGGACAAGAGAAAGCTAAAGCAAGGGACATGATCAATGTTTTAATTCACTTTATTGCCCTGACTTTGCAAAACTGGTATTGACCAAGACTCTTAGTGCTACAGCTAGCAGGTACTGCCTGAAACTGGTGGAGAGGTTGGTTTAAAACAATGGATGGACATTCTTAGGGTCTCCAAGAGTCCCTGGGGATATTTGCAATTATTTTACAGCAAGCTGAATATTTATGGAAGTTTTAGTCTGTACCTATCTTTAAAGTGTACATTTAAAATGTCATAGATTTGGCTTTTTCACCCTAATTGGTGTTGTGAAGACTGTGCAAATAAGACCCTAGGTCCTGCATCCAGTGTTAGCAGAAGATGTCAAAGTGCCATTTTTTGAGGTGAAATATGCTGATAAAAACCTAAGGCAAAAATAAGCCAACATAGATTTCAATAAAAAGTCCTGTTTCAAGGGAGTAAAGATGATAATCATTATTTACCCCAAGCAGATGGAGCACATAAATTGCTTTTACTGTTTCCCATATACAAACAGAAGTTAAAAAAAAAAACCCACACACACAAAAAAAAAAAAATAAAAAAAAGAAAGAAACCTAAAAGCCCTAAAAGTCACAGATAGAAAGCTAATAATGACAAAAGTTTTTGTTACATGTTCCTGAAAACTGTGTTGCTATCTCTGGCAGGCAATGAATTGCCTGTCAGTATCTCACCACTTGAAAAGTTTCTGCTTTCTGTAAACAACTCTTCCTGGAGAATTTCTTGTTTGTTCAGAGACCAACCATTTAAACTTCTGGCCATCCATCAGGAGGTGTGCTATGTGTCTCTTTATGAATGCCCAAGCACACTTATTTATGCATCAACATCAATAAAAAAGCCTCGTATAAGGTTATGTTAACAGATTTTATTTTTCTTCCAATACCCCTCACTGTGTTATCTTGTCAGACCAGCTTCATGCTCTTTTTGATAAGCTTCCCATTCAGGACATACAAAGATCTTGGAAATCTATATATACATTGCTTAGCTTGCTGTTTTTCCTGCCCTATTCTCTATCTCTTCCCAGAGGCTCCCTTTAAGCCACCTCCCTCATCCCTACTCCCACTTTTTAATCCACAGTTCTGAAAGCAAAATATTCCAGCTAAAGAATTGATGGCTCTGTGCCCAGTTGTCATCTAATTCTTCTGTTCTCCTAGCAGTGCTGTTCTCTGCTACAAGGTCAAGCAACTCCCATCTCCTCTGCTGGTGTGTAGTGAGAGCGATGGGAGATGGAGTGATTGTGAAGAAGCCTTCCTGGAAATAACTGCTCAATAAATTTAGCACTTGGCTAAATTTATAGGGGAGGAAGGTGGAGGAGGGAGTGTTAGATTTTATTGCTTCCTCTTAATAAAGACAGCAGTAGGTTTGAGCTTTGATAATTTTTTTTTCTACATAGCTTTGCATTTAGTTTGGGCCAAAACTCCTTTTTTAGAGTTTGCCAGCATTGCTGTAGGCTTTGCTTCTTTTCAAACTCCTCCACTTAAGCTTTTGTGCATTAATCTGCAGAGGCATAGTCTGACTGGGGAATTCAGTTGAATCTCTAGATTCAGGAACTGTTTAGTATTTCTTCTCAATTTGTCCCTCACAAAAGAAGATAGAATCACTGGGAAATACCGTACCAAGTCCACATTTCTTCTTGTGTGCTCCTTTAGACTCTTTTTAAGTTTAGTTTAGTTTAGTTTTTCCTCTTGATGCCTATTGCCCACTGATCTTTCATTCCAAATCCCATTTTTGTTGCCTTTGGATGCTTACTTACCTTTTCCCTGACACAGAGTGAGAAGGGGATTTGTGTGTTGGTATATTTTTCCTAAAAATTTCAAAAAGTCAGTGGCTGCTGTTTTGAGAATATATTTATGATGATGCCCATGACCTGGGCTTGTGCTAGCAGTGTAGAGCAGAAAGCTCAGTGTAGCTCTTGGGATGTGAGAGCTGCCCAAGTGTCAGCCTAAGTCTGGTTGAACTTGATCTTAAATGTCTTTTCCAACCTTCTAATTCTGTGAACAGAAAATGTTTAAATACACCTAGTTTATTAACATTCAGGGTGGCAGGGGGAGCAGCGCTGGATTGCTCTGTTAATTTGAAAATAAATATTTTCAAGACTTAATTTATCACTTTCAAATCTGTTTTGGTTTTTTTTTTAAGGGACAGAAAGCAGAACTTTCATGCTTCATTCACTTTTTTTCCTATTTAACTTACTGAATAGTGATAAAGATAATGAAATGGCATACAAAACCAGAAGTATAGTAGAATGTCACAGTATACAAACTCAGTTTAGAATAAAATCATTACGCAGTATTAAAACTTCTATGTCAACCTATCTCATGGCCGGTGAGAATAGAAAGTCAGTAATTTATCTTGCTTTGAACATCCCCACATGGTATGTTGTTTTTGTTTTTTTTTTCTATTTTTTAACTGTAAATATGGAAATGCTTGTTTGGAAAGAAGTTGTTAACTAGGAAAAGCAAAGCAATGCATGTGCCTGTCAAGCTCAGCTATGTGGGACTACGTGGTGTCCTGTTTCTGGCCAGGCACACAACCAGTGTATCTCAGAGAAAAGTGTTAATGCCACAGTTTTCAGCTTATCAGTACTGGGCATCTTAGCTTAAAACAGATATTTGTGTGTGCATACAGGCTTCTCTATTCGGGATGCAACAAAAATGAGTGCAAAATAAGTGAGCATTTAGTTACTCATTTACATATTTCACGTTGTATTTAATTTTTTGCAGACTATTTCTTTGCCTGCTTTTCTAATGGTAGAGTATGCTTTCTGGTTTTGTTTTGTTTCTTTTTTTTAAAGTTTATAAATTGTAAAATAAGCTATGGGTTTTGATAAATTGGGTTTTTTTACTTTGCTAGAATTTGGAAACATATTTATAAACATCTAAGCAGATGTTAGGAATTTTTGGAAAGGGAACAAACAATTCAACACTCCCCACAGTATTTTACATATAATATGAGAGGTAAAAATCAGAGATAGGCATGTGCATTGATCCTTATTTCAACTTGTAAGAGAGAAAGACTAATGCAAAGACTGCATTCCAGGTGTTTCTAGAAAATTAAATAATAAAGATGTTGGTAAGGTGACATTTGAAAGCAGGAGTGGATACATTTAATGAAAAGGTAAAATAAAAATATGAATATAAAAGAAAATTGGAACATTTTATTGAGATCCTAGGAAATGAGAATAGATGCATACATTTTAATGGAAAAATGAAGTGGAAATAATTTTTTTCTTTGATTACACAAAAGATAGTTTTAGTGACTGGTAAATTCTATTATCTAATAATGCACTTTTTTTAAAGATCAGGTTACTGTAATTAATGGAAGGGCCCAAATGAAAGTCAGTGGCTCTTCATAGGCACTGGTGTAACTGATCTGGAATCTGCAGCATTTAGTGTTCCAAGTACAAGAGAGAGTTGAAAAGAGGTGAAACAGGACAGATTCACACTGAGCAGAGGAAAAACAGACTTGCAAGTAATGAACTGCATTGAGGGTGTTTAGGATTAGCCCAATGAATTGTCACTGAACCTGTGACGTGATGGATATGACTATTATCCTGGCCAGTTTAGACAGGAGTAAAAGCTTGCTGATGCCTTGTAATGCTAGGGAGCTGAGAGCCGTGAAAACAGACAGTAACTCTGAGGATTGTGTGGGACTCTGAAAAATGATGACAGAAGATATTAACTGATCATTTAAGATGCTGAAGAGATCATTAAAAAGCAATAGAGATGCTAAATAGAACTTGGATTTCTGCCTCTCCCTTCTCTCCCTTACTCTGAAATGACAGGGGCTTTTAAGGCCAGAAATTATGACAAACAGACATTTTTATAAATACTTTTACAAAGATGTTTGAAGAAATAGATCTTCCCTGTCCTTGTAATATGAACTACTTCACATCTACCCACACCTCAAAACTGGTTAACCCTCCACCACCCCAAACATCTTCCTTGTTCCCACCGCCCACACTCGCTGCAGAACGTAGGGCAGTGGGGGCTTTTTGTGGGTTGTTTTGTGTTGTTTTTAAGGCAGAAAAAGCATGAAGAAGAGTAGTGGCATAAACTGTCATAACCTGTTGAAAAGATTGACTCCGAACTGAAAATGCAGACAGCTCCTCTGCCATCTGTTATACCTGGAGATATCTGGCATATAGCTACAGCAGCGTCAGGTGGACAAACTGCAGGAGACATTCTAAGGTCATAGATATGATAAAAACAGAAAGAAAGGATGCTGTGTAGGTGTTAGGTGCCAAAAATGGTTTCCTGATAAATACCAGTTTGATAGGGGAGAAATAACCCAACTCCCTTAATGCTAAAAGGAAATACAAATAGTTCTGAGTAACCACAGAGGGAGTAAGAGGAGAAAGTGAACATAAGCTTCTGATGTGGTCCAGGGACAGCTGTCAGCTGCATGTATGTTGACAAGTGAGGAGGCTGACTCCTGCAATATAGACTGACAGTTCTCAGCACCTTCCAGGAGGCATTTGTAGGAATTTTAAGGTCTACAATCTCTGCAGGGTTGGCATCTACTCATCATTGACGCAGCCACAGTCATCCTACCAATTAATTTAGCCACGAGGCTGCCTGCTTAATCTCCTGTCATTGAGTGGGCATCCTTAAAATTGGGGCATCCTTAAAAATCATACCTATTCACTAGCTTTTAGTCCATTGCTACTCTAAGAAAATACTGTATTTATTTAATAAGTGCTCCGTGAAACTCTTATTGGATCACTTTATTTTTGTGCTTGAATTTGCGATAGTATATACAAACTTGTAAGGTCAGTCCTCTGCTTAAAAGCAAAGGATGAGCTCATCACTGTATGCCTGATACTTTAAGGATATGAACTGCATGCAAAAGCACTAAAAAGAAAAAAAAAAGCTTAATTTTTATCATAAGCTCATCTAATGCTTAAAAATCAACTATTTGAATACAGTTGTATTAACAGAGGAAGATGAATTCTGGAACACAAAGTAGAGGAAAAAGTAATATAAATCAGATGTAGAAAAGAGAAGATGATAAGAGTGAGAGATTAATTTAAAATATTTTTCTGGCTAACAATTACATTTGAAAGGCCAAAGAACATGCACTCCTTATGGTCTCTCTGATTGGAGAAGTTATGAAAGTATTTGGAATTTGAATTAATGAGTTTAATTTCTACATGCAAATCTGTAGTGGTAGCTGTCAAATTAGCATAAGGTCAGCTGGGTTCCACTAGTTCACACCAACTGGGAACCATGGTTAAATTAGTTTTCATCAGTTGTGAACCTGGATCAGAGCTCACTTAACTGACAGAAATCTCGGTCTGTGTAAAGGACCCACAAGTCAGCTATAGAAAGGTAATAAGAAAACCTGTTTTGTAAAGACCCACTTTGTTCATTTTGATCTAACTATGGTATAATTCAAGGAACCTGGGCTAACTCCTGCTACCATGTATTTCAGGAAAATGCCTATGATGATTTAGTACATTATTCTGCAAAGTTCATCCCAGTTTCCCTGTGCTGGGACTTAATTTCTGTGACATCAGGAAACAAAAGTAGTATCTACCTTTATGCTAAAGAGAAATATTTCTTAAAGGCTGGGCTTCTGATGGGAAGGAAGCCCATGCACAGTAGTAAGAAGGACTTGATTGCCTTTAGAATGGCTTTTGGCTTTCTCTCTACATGTTATGTTTGGGAAGACGGTCACTAACTAGGATTTAATGAAAACACCTCCTAAGGAGGTAACAAGGGATATAAAGCTGGAGCACTCTACATTTATCAAATTACTGCCCTAATTTCCTTTTGTTATTTTAAGGGATATACTAAACTCCAGTATTCTGCTGTACTGCCTACCACATATAGTGGTTCAGTGCAGAAACAATAGATGGTAGGACAGGAAATTCCTAAAGTGCTGATGGATAAAGCTGGACAAATATTATTTTAGTAATCAAGTGGTCTTTCTAGATTGGGTATTTCTTTTTACATCTGTTATACCATAGATAACTTCAAAATATTACTTTGAATTATGAATATAGAAATATTCTTCCTAGCAATAAAAACTGGTAGAGATATTTCTAGTGGAGGAAAATATCTGTCCTGAAATCTGATTTTGCATCTCTGCAAAATATTTGTAGCTCAATAAAGAAATAGATTAGAATTTCTAACATTTTCAGTTGGTTGTATTCTGATTTGTTTAGATAGCATCTGTGTTCCCTTTTGTTCTGTGCAATAAAACTTGTATCTTTTTATATAAATCTGAAAATACCGTGTGGTGTTACCTGAACTAGCCTACTTAGCACTGATTTCACTCAGAGGAGTGTGTATGTTTTTTCTTTCTGAATGCTCCTGATGACAGTGGTCAAATCCAGAGGTTTGTGAGGGTTGTCTAATATTTTGGATGGGCTTGTCAGTACTGAAGGTGCAGTGATTTATAATCCAGCAGTGACCTTATCGGATTTCTGCAGACGTTTCAGCTTTGGCTTAATGGCCGTAACTGTGTACTAGCAACAGGGGTACATGTGTTAATTTTACATTCATTTGACACTGTTGGAAATGGCTTATTGTGTAATTAAGGATAAATGTGAAATAAATACCTTGCTATTGACATCAATGAGTCATCTGGAACTCTTCCCTCAATGCTCTGTTAATAATCTGTATAAGGAAGCTTGTTCAAATAAGTGTTCATCTTATCTCAGGCATCATCTAAGTGTTGTGTGAGGAAGAAATTACCTACCATCTTCTTCTGGGGTTCCAAAAATCTGTTATCTCTTGTTCTTATTGATTAGGACTAGGGGAAATCTCGGCATTAGTGCCCTGAATGGAAACATGAGAGAGAAGCCAGCAGTTGTTTCAGCTTGCAGACTGGAAGGATTTAGGCAAGATTCATGTATAAATCCAAACAGCAATAATATAAAAGGAACCTCTGAACTTTTCACTTGCAGCTGCCAAATGTGCATGTATACTTGGGATTAAAGACTGCTGCTCCAAAGGAAGAGAGGCAGTCTAGTGCTTCTGCTTTGTCACCATCTTCTGTACTCAACTTTCTTTTTCTGCACGTGGTAAAAAAAAAGTAAATCCCTGAACCACATCTCCTAAAAGGCAGCCAGTCAAAACAGATCACCTCTGTAGTGCAAAGAGTGTTTATTTAACAATTTCCATGTACCCCTCATTGTCTACTTTCTTTTACATTCTCATTTCCATCTGGAAGGCTGGGAAGGCAGCTGGCTTCCCAGCAGACACCAACTCCACAATTATGTAGCTGGCAGGCAGGTACTGCTTTCCTGTTTGTGGAGACTGTCTGCCTCACTGGACCTCATGGCACACTTGCCCACTATAATCCATTTGGACTGGGAACCTGGCTGCACCTATTGGCCCTCAGTCAGGAACAGAAAGGGTTCAATTGGCTCTAACAACAATGTCGCTGTATATGACCAGGCATTAGGGACTATAATGATTTGAAGATAGTTTGCTGGGTCATCTGTACTCTTCACTTACCTCAGAAGGAATATGTTGGGTATATCTTTGAGGGGGGGCTCTTAGTGTCGCATTGGGATGGCACAATAATGTTGTCTTGCAAATTCTAAATCAGAAATATGCTCTTGTAGCTGTTCCTTACGTACCTTTCTTGTGGGATGTTTCATACTGCCTGTAACATAGGAGCAGCATTAAGCTTTGAGGCTATTTTTAAGCATGTTCAGTCCTTCTCCTCTTCTCTACTTCTTTAGGTTCCTATAATTCAGAGATATCATGAACTTTAGTTACTGGGGGAAAAAAAAAATCTGATACTCAAAGTACCTTTAAAGCTTTACTGCATTTTCTTTGCTTCTGTGAGAACCAGTGGAGTGTGATCCATGCTGCTTGCTTGTTCTGATGTTGGCTTGCCTACAGATTAGAGAAACAAAAAGGTACTGTTCAAAATTCAAGGAGCTAGATAACTAAAAAAAAAAAAAAAAACCCACAAAACCAAACCAACAACAAAGCTGTGGAAAACAGAAGACAATCAATAAGCTTATGTAACATCCACACACCTGGACCCGTGGTATTTATTCTATGATACATGATCTCAAACAAAAATATTTCCCAGAAATTAATTTAGGGCACTTTAGGACTGGTAATTGTGATTTTATTTTTTCCTGAATTGTGAATTACCTAGTTCAGCAGGTTTGTCTTCCTATTTTGGTAGCCTGTATCATTCCCCTGTCAGAGAATCACAGAATTGTAGGGGTTGGAAGGGACCTCAAGAGATGAAGTCCAAACGCCTTCCTAAAGAAGGTTCCCTAGAGCAGGTTGCCATCCACTTTCCTGTGGAACTGCAGAGATGTCCAGTACTGTGGTGCCCCAGTACTCAGAGATTCCAGATTCAGATTTTAGAACCTCTCTTTCAGGCTGTGCTTCTCCAAGCAGCATCTATCTCTATAAAATACGTATAGCTCACATAATTGGTGAGCTTTTCCTTAGCCTTAATGATGAGTCATGATGGAATCTGTTATGAAACTTTATTAAAAGTTAAACCTTTTACTATAGTTTTAACTGTAGGCCTTTTTTTTATTGCTCCTTTTTTTCTTCCCAGAAGGTCTAAAGTGAAAAGATTTAGGCAGCAAAAATCAATAGCAATTAGGGGCTTCATGGTTTTGTCTCCTAGAAGATTCAAACCCAAGTTTAGATTTTATTTTTCTGTATTCATACAATGTTTATCTAAAGAGAACATAACATTTTGTACACATCAGTTACTGACACCAGTTATTTTTATCTTTTTGCATTCTCCAGGAGACAAACAAGCCTTGTTATCTTCATTGTACAGAAAGGAGCTTCAGGCAGGGGGAAGGGCTGCGTTGGAAATTTCAGAAGGCACCTATCTGCATCTTAAGGCTATCCCATAACCCAGACAGCATCTAGTGTAGGGATAGACAACAGCATTCACTGCCATGATTTAATTGCTAACCATCCTTCTAGGCTCTTCATTTCTCCATGTCATAAACCTCTTTCAGTTGTATTTTACAGTGTGGTGGAGGAATAGGAAAAGGGGATCTCAATCTCATAGGCTGAGTCTAGAAATAGATTCTAATTAATTTGAATACTGTTAACTTACTCTTATGCCTCTAAGCCCACCTCCTCCATAATGAACATAGGTACAGAAGGTTCCTTTTCTTTGTTATAAAATAACTTCAGTCATGTGAAGTGTTTCGCTTTCAGAGCACCTGATCTGTTTTCTTAGGTTTTTATTCCACGGAACTAATGTACAGGTTAAATACTGTGAAAATAGAAGTTAATTCATTAAGTCAGAGTGAACACAGAATCCATTTCTATAGTGGTTATTTGATACCTTCTGGAAAGTGTCATGGAGCTGAACATGTCAAGACAAACTTAAGCAAATTATCATACCCTAGACAGTTTTTGCCACATTTTCCTTTGCTTGCTGGAGCAGAATTCACCGTCCAGATTCCATTGTGTTCTAATTATTTAGTCCAGAAACTGATTTCTCACACCTGAGGACACTTCAAGGTGGTTTGCCATATCCTTCAAGTAGATATGCTGTCCATGTCCTTACAAGTGCCATCCACCTAGTGTTAGGTTCTCAGCCTTGTTTAACTTTCTGGGTGCTACCACCACCCTCCAGTTTTTGATGCTGCATCTGCCTAGCAAAAAGAGCACTCCAGGTGTTACTTGGCTTCAGATTTTGTTACACGGTTTTTCTCATGGCCCTGTTGCTAATTTGAATGTCTTGGCCAGATTCCAGTGCAAGTAATTACATTCTGTCTGTCTAATTTTCTCTGCCATTTCCATTGCAGATGTTATTTGTCACTACTTGCAAGAGTGCAGAGTGGCAGTGCTGTTGAACTTCCGATGCATATTTGGGTACTGGAGGAGAAAATTCTGTATGGAGTCCAAAAGGAGCTTACCTTCCTCCCTTTGAGATTAAATACTACATCAATAATCTATTTTTTAGGTGAAAAAAACTCTAACATTTAAATCTGTCAAGATTGGTGCCAGAAGTGGCATACAGAAACATATGTTAGCAATGTGTTCTTTATAGGAATTGTTTAATTACGATGTAATATGCTGGATGTAGAATAGCTTGATAATATAATGATAACTGGACCATGATCCACAGGCCCAGTATTTCAAGTTCTTATTTAGCTTAAATTGATGAGTCCTATTTAATTTGGCTTGGTTCAATTGCATTTATATCGGATAAGGCTCCAAACCTTCAAAGACTCTGCATTCCGATGTCATGATTCCAAAGCCTTTACCCTTGAAGACTCTGATGTGTAGGAATCAATGTTTATATTATCAGCTTTGTAGGAGAAATGGATCTAGGTTTGTGGTGTCCACATTCCTGAAAACACAGGTAGTATCTAATGTTGCCCATACACATATGTTTGGGTTCTGGTATGTGAAGTAATTCTGGAAAAACTACCTGAAAGTTGAACTGGAAGGTCATTAGACACAGAATTTCTCTTTAAGCTTTTTTGAATCAGGTTAATCAACTACACGTGTCTTAGTAGAATTTATTATGATAGCATTTATTATGGTAGTTGATTAATGTGACTTCTCTAGATCAGTTGGATTTAAACAAACTAGATTTGTTTTCTGGACTAATCTATACAAATTTGAGAAGTGGTTAAATCGGGATTAACCAATATCAACAAGGTGTAGGACTGTTCATGTCAATTAACTGCTTCTCTAGAAGCCTCAGAACCAAGAACTTACTGTAAGCTGAAAAGCCTTTAAGCTCTTGTGTGCAGCATGGTTCCATTTCTATCACTTCTTAAAGGATATTAGTTCTTTGGATCAAAGAATAAACAGGTAAATCTGATTCCCCAATTAGAAGATGAACTTACAATCTTCAAATTTCACCCTGGGAATAGAATATTTGTGCACTCTTATCACAAGAGGAGTTTTGAGCTCAGTGGCACAAGCTGGCTGATTAACTTGACCCTGTGGTACCTAGGTTCTGTGGGAGGAAGAAGATGACATGTAGAAACTGCTTATGCATAGCAGAAATGTTTCCATTCGATGAGTGCAGTTTCCGATAGTCAGAACTGCAAGCAGCATGCAAATGAATGAACCTCCAGTTCACACAATCAGGGTAATGAGTATTCTCTTGTTAAAAGCAGTGTGGTAGAAAGATATGCAGCATATTAAATAGGTCTGCCTTGCAAATCTGCGTGGCATAGGGTGGCAGCTCAGCTCCCAGCAGTAGTCTGGCTATGGCAGCTGGGAGTTCAGCGCAGAGTAAATTATCCTGCCCGAAATCTGTGCTATATCACACAGACCAGGGCCCCACATAGGGCATTTTACAATGAGACTTTGTGCCCTTCCTGAGAAAGGCACTGCTCTGCAGGTGACCTTTGTAATGCAACTTGACTTGGAGAAGGACAGGGAGTCCTGACCCAAGGATCCACTTTCCTACATATACTGATTTCAGTTGAATACATACGGGTCTTTCAGGAGTTGATTTCCATCTGCTAAACAAAGCCAGGGGCACTTCAAATTTTATATATAAAATATTTTATTTAATTACCATTCTGGAACACTTTGGGTTATTTTTCTACCTCTCCCACTGCATTATAAAACTTTATCATGAATTCTATAAAGGATTTTTCATTAATATTAGTTTGAGGCTTTTAAGTTATATCATTTACCGCTTTATTACCACTTTCTTTTCAGAAGTATTGAAACCAGTAAGGAATGTTGCCCCTGATGCATCCTAGGGAAACATTTCATTGAAAGTAAATATTTATGGCTTTGTTTTCACTAAGAATATCATTCTACCTCTAAATTACAGGAAATTTTACAGTTGCACAATATAATATATGTGAGATTATAGAAACGTGGGTTATGAATGTCTTATATATGCCATGGGACCAAGAAATAATTATAGAAGTTTTAGAGAAAATGTATTTGAGAAGCTATGAGTTTCCTCATAGGCTACTTGGAAGTGGAAAAAGGCATTATTCAGATTAAACAATTCTGGGGCACCTAACATACTATACTAACTGTGACTCTGTCCATTTGATAAACTGAGGCACAGAATAGCTGAAAAGAATTGCTCATGGTTTATACCAATGCCTACTGGATTAGCTGCCAATGAATTCTTTGATCCAACACCTATGACATACATAAGAATTTTCTCATTCTCCTCAGTGATGATGGATAGAAGACCTCAAAAATGGCAGGTACCGATGGTTATGATGAATACCTGCTATTGAGGTAACCTTTGGAAAAAAAGATCTAATTTAAGAGAATGAAGGGAAATGCTACAGAATCATGAAAAAAAATATTTTAAGCTATGTAAACATTGTTTGGGAATTTTGTTGTGGTTACCTTAAAAATTTAGAATGGCAGAAAATTTTCTCAGAAATATTCCCCCACCCCCCCACCCCATGCACATAGTTTGCTTCCTTCTTTAAAAGATGTCTTTTAGTAATACAATTCCAATGTCTACTTCTAACTACAGGGGAAATAGTACCCAGTACATGAACTGTTATGGTCTTTTGCTGTGCCTTCTGCCAGAGCAAATATCTTGTAAGGAAACTTGCTGGCTTAAAGGCTTACAGAAACACTCTTGTAGTTCTTGCTTACATAAGTGCTTGGTAAGATGTTCATTGTGATATAACTGTTCCACTTCCCAAGGCATTAGCTGCTCTGCTGAAGTGATATTGCATTACATTGTCATGGAATATTTCCAAATAATAAAAGCAATATAATTTTGATAGTCTTTTCTTGGATATCAGGCTACTCTATGGGGTATTCATTAACGTGCAACAGTGGAGCTTGATTGGTTGCTCAAGCTCCTCTCCTTCACTGATTTAAGCCCAACTGTATATATTTGCAATTCAATGAAGAACTTGCATAAAATTAAATCTGTGTGCCTTATTATTTTTTCCTGCATGTAGAAGCCCTTGTGAGAAATGCTTTAATTAAAGATGTAGCACCATGGCTTTAGTTTCGGATACAGTGGTTAAAACTTTAGAATTGGCATGCTCTTCCCTGCTCTGTATCAGGAAAGGAAAAAAGTGTTGAGAAGCAGCAAGCAAGAAGAAAACATTCTCTCCCATCTGTCAAAAATGATACATCAGATCTTGCAACAAGTATTGCTTTGTACTTTTTCTCCTAAACATCCATTTACCAAAGCATCTCTCATGTTATTGAAAACAGTTGTTTTGAGTGATCATGTGTGGATGGATATTTCTGTGCATTTGTTAGGTTAGGAGCTCTCACATCTTTCTCTGCCATTTGCATTGGAATGTTGCCTATAAAGCCTGTTCGTTCTCTGTAGCCTAAGAAAAAAAATCATGGTTTGTGTGTTTGATATACTTTAACTTTTGTTAAATCAGTTTGCCACTCACCAAGTAGGCGCAATACTTCTGCGTTAAATATTTTCCTCTATGTAAAACAGAAGATAGCTGAATTCTGCTACAGCAATTCTATCCTGGAATAGCATCACCGTTCTGACTCAACCCTACAAAACCCCAGGAAAGTCAGAAGTAGGACTAAAATTAGCATCAGATGCTTCAGTCTTTAACTCATGCCAGAATGCAAAGTAAGTGCTCTGAAGTCAATCTGATGACTTTCAGCCAAGACAGATCAAAGATTTTTTGGTGTGTGTTTAGTTCTTATTCCAGCAAAGCTCTTGGGCATATGCTGAAGTCCTGTATATAATGTCCAACACTGCATTGACTGCCTTTAGATAACTAGGTATAGTTTCACTTTGTCTTGTATCTTTTCTCCCTCAAGGGTGAATCAGTCAAGCTGATTGACTTATTAAATCATTAACTCTGGTAGGTTCCTAACTTGAACAAGAACCATAGTAATACCTTCTCTTCCTCAAGACAGACAACATATAGTTTGGGTACTGTGTAAATGATGCAAGGCTGTGTTGTATCTGTGCTGGTTTTGGATCGCAGATATCCCTGTTGGACTGTCTTCCCTGTGTTGCCCATCATGAATATGCCATGGTGTTCCACCAGGAAGTTGCAGTGGAACCAGAGTTTGATAGATCAATATTCCCATAACAGACTTACAAAGTATATCTTGTAGGGCTAGCAGAAGTAATGAATTTCAAATTTGTTGTTGCTGCTCACCTTAAGGTACCTTCTTTAAGTGGCAGTTAAAGCTAATGTACTTCCTGGTTATACTCAAGGAAAACCCTCATGTCCACACCAAAAAAGCTGACAAAAATTCCTTTGCTTAATTTTTTTTTCTAATTAAACATCATACCCTAGTGAAACTTTTAACTGTAAAATCTTCTGAAGTAGCACATTTGGATTTTCATTTGCATTTCATTTGAAATTTTAACAATTTTCTCCTTAAAAATCATAGGGTTGCTGTTTTATTCTGGGGCAAAGATCACTGTTTTTTCCTATGTTATGGAACAGGCAGTTGCCTTTCTTGGCAGAGTTGCTACAAAACCTTATCAATTACTGTTTGTAATGAAGTCTGAAGTTGTAAAGTAGAAGCTTTTAAGGATCTCTCACTTTTTTGACACTGTAAGAACTATACCTTGGAAATGTTATTCTCTGCTTATCTTGCTATGGACAAATTCGTTGTATTTTTGTCTCCTGAATACTCTTGAGCTAGCAAAACAAGCATATTAATTAAGGCTGCAGTAAATCAAAACTGTTATGAATAATTATCTTGAAATCTTTCTCATATGCCATAGCTTTCAGAAAGAGATCTTATAGCATTTTTTTTCAAAACAAATAACCTCAGAAATAATTCGTCCTTACTTTGCCAGGTTTGTTAAATGGTTCAGCAGCTCAATTCTGGCAGAACAAAGGAAATGCAATAGAAATGTAATCATATATTTGTTCTACAGGTTTGGCCATGCTTCTGCATTTGTAGAAAATTTAATGCCCATTAAAAGCATCCATCCTGATGCATATGCAAACAGCTGTGGCTCTTGTATAAGTCCAAACGGTCCTATTTGCCATGGTTCTGTGAAAATACACTGAAAAACCACCCAGAGAGGAAGTTGTGCTCTGCTGCTGTTCCACTCGTTCTCGCACTGCTCGGCTGTTGAAGACAAATGGGCGTGACAACTATACTCTGGTTTAGGGGTATTTATAGTCAGTAAATGATTTTTTTACAGAAAGCTGTGGAAGCTAAACCTGTGCAATGTTCTGACACTGCTACAAAGCAGATTCTTCCTTGTAAGCAGAATAAACAGCTCAGTGCTCATGTGTACATCTAACGAACTGCCGTGGCTGACCAGCAGGGCTGATCTCTGATGGAGACCGCAGTTAAGACTTCCAGTTTGATTAGTAAAGCAAAATTATTCTTTTTTTTTTTTTACTGACCTTGGAAAATTGCACTGAATAGACTACAGCAAGGATAACATTACAAACCACCAGCTCAAAATGGTGCACATTTAAGCATTTTCTATAAAAATCACACTAATTTTGATGTGTTTATATGACAGGAAGCTTTAGGATAGGCTGACACTTTTTAAATCTGTCATTCTTCCTACATGTTCCAGGCTTTCTCCATCTTCCACAGCCAAATCTCCTTCATAGTCACCTCTCTTTTTTTCCTTTCCCCCATGCAAGCCAATAGTAGAATACAATGTCTCCAGATTTTTGGGACATAGGCAGGACTTGGTCTATTTATTTTTTTTTACCAGTCAGGCTATTATATTATATATTATTATATTTACCAGTCAGGCTAACTTTGCTCTCTCTTGTAATGTTGTAATAAGCTCAAAAATGTATCTGTTACACTCTTAGAGAAGCCAGAACAGAACTTCTGGGGGCATCTTTTTTTTTTTCTTTTTCAATAAATATTGTTAAGATAGTTCTTTCTATTCAGTATTGGTGATCAGAAGCCTTTTGAGGTTTTATAGGGTTAATTGGGTGTTATTGCTGGGAGTGAAATTCTTCAAGGCTCAGCAAATGTTAACAAGTTAGTGTGAGGAGGCCAACAGTCACCAGGGTATTTGCTTCCACCCACCAGCTTTGGACTGAAAACTCCAGTGTAAAGCTTTTTTTTTAAAAAAGCCCTTCTTTTAGTGCAGCATTCCTGCTGAAGCCCACACGTTAACTGAGCCCTCCTGACATCTGAGAGCACAGCCAGCCCTGTCGGTGGGACTTGAAGTAGCTGCTCAGGTCACACACACACTCTCCGTCCTTCACATCATGACTCTGGGCCAAAAACCCAGAGAGGAGAAATAGTAACGAGAGAGCTTTGAGCTTGTCTGGGAAAGAACAGGGGATTCCAGGAGGTGCTTTGTTTACAGCCACAAACAGGGACTTCAGCTCATTTATCAGCTTTGATCTATTAGCTACCCAGCAAAGCAAGACAAGAGGTTAAAGATATCAAACCACCCAGCCCCTCCTTTCTTCTGTCCTAGACACCACACACCACTTTATAAACAAGGGGAAGATTTGCAAAGGATCTTAAGCTTCATCTTTAGCCCAAAAGTTACTTCTGAGCCTATCGGGGGAACAAAAGATGGGGGTTTTTTCTTACCTCTGAAGGGCTGAGAAACCACCCTACTTTCATCCCACGCTGAATAAATTCAGCTGGGTGGGAACATTGTGCCTCTGAACCTGGTTGCCTGCCCTTGCTAATTGTGGAACAACATTTCCCTTCAAGCAGGATCTTTTCTTTCCATGTGTATGTTCACAGGAGGAGGTAAGAAATTGCTTTTGTTCCAGGTTTGCCCCTGTTTGCCCTGGTACTTAACCATGAAAGTGCTGTGGAGTGGGACCTGTGACATACACGGGTCACCTCAGGTCTGGAAAAGGGCTTCTTTTTTGAGCTGCTTTACTTAGTTCAACTGGAACCAGAATGTTGAGGATGGAGCTTTACTTTGCATTTCCCAAGCTGTTCTGTGCTTTACTGAAACTCAGCTAGTGAAGCTGCTTAATTAACTGTTCCCAAAATCTGAGCAACTATAAATCTTTATCCCAGCAGGAACTGCATTGAGATTAATATTCTCAGCGATGAAAGGCAAACAAGATAGTGTGTCACAGCAGGATGCCCCTTTCTATAGGGACAGATATTCCACCTTTTATTAATGTTTTGTTGGGACTGGTATAAACAGATTTGTTTAGAAAAGAGAAATGGTGCTTTTGTTAATTTATTTTATATTTGTTAAAGTAACTCTTAGATATTAAGTAAAAGATTTTTACAAATTGAATTAAATGACTGTGTCCCTCATAGAAGGACATGATCATGTGTGAACATGACATTGAGAACGTTATCTGCATTTGAAGAGGGTTCACAGGAATAGTTCTTTAATAGAAAATTTTAAAATAGCAGTAGTATATGTTGTTTTGTGGGGTTTTGGGGTATTTTTAAACTAAAATCTTATTAATGCTTCCTCCCCAGATATTTAAGTATTTGGAGTGATGGTATAAAGTAACTCTTGAGGAAGACCTTGGTGATTATTTTGAAGTCCAAATAAAGTACCCCAATAAGTTGATATCATGAATTTTTTAAAAGTGTCTGGAAACCTACAATTTATAATTAAAGCAGCAAGCTCCTTTTTTATTATTAATTAATAGGACACTATTAAATTTGTTGCCAAAAAATACGTTCTCTGGAATTATTCTACTGTTTAGAAAATTTAAATTCTACTAAAAAATAGTTGTAGGCTGTGACATTTTTTGTGTTAAAAATAAGCCTCTGTACTCAAACTAAAATTTCTGCATTAGACTTCCACTTTTTTTTACTGTCCACAGGCAAATTTTAATCTACCTATCTAATTTAATCTGTCTAATTTAAAATTGTTACCAAAGCTCAAACAGTGCTTACTGTTTTTCTACCTAGAAGTGACTGTCACTGTTCAAATAATGAAAATGTCGAGCTCTGAGAATTCCACTCGGGCAGAGTTGTTCCCTGACTGCACAGCTCCCGTTACTGTAAGCCAGTTTGTCCTGTGCTTTCAGATTAAATTAATACCTTTACTTAATTTTTCTCTGAAATCCTGTAAGAGATGGCTACATAAGTGCCATACGAGCAGAACCTGGCTGCATCGAGTTGTATTCTTACATATGGCTTTTATTACAGAAGGTTGTAATGGTCAGTGTCAGAGTCTGCTAGCTGCTATCACGTGCTGTGGTGTGAACTGTCCCTGCCAAACACCTGTACTGTTCCACCTGGGTGGTTGTCTGAAGATAGAGACCATGTCTGTAACTGCTAACTAGAGATATATATTAATGTGTAAAGGAAGTTTAGAGGAATACTTTATATTCCATATAAGTAAAGTCAGACTTCTAGAATGTTTTATTTTGCTGGAAAATTCCCTCATTACTCTTCTGGAATGTACTTTTAAATACACTGGGAAGAAAGAACTGGTACACTGTTACCAGAATATTTTTCCTTTGTTGTTTAATACAACAGTAGACCCAAACCTAATGTCAAGACAGTTTTAGAAAGCTTGACTGTATCTGTTCAAAGTGGAAAGGACTGAGGTAAATCTGACACTGTTTTCTGTCAATAAACTGCTGGCATTGATGTTCCACTTCTTGGACAAAGCCAGCAGATGAGACATTTTCCTTTGGTTTTCCCACTGGTTGATTTGCAGCAATATTGTATGTTGTGATGCTTTGAGAAATTTGTGGAAATATAACAGGAAAATTCCAATCTGTCGATTCAGGAGAAAAATGTATGTTCCTGGTAGGTAAAACTTGGAGCCTACTCTAAGGCTGATGCAATAGACCATATGTCCCCGTGGTAGGTGTGCTAAAAAGCATAAGTGCCTACTACAGAAAAGTTATTAATGATACAGCACCGTAAGTCTGCTTGGCACAATGTGCTGGGGGACTGTGCCAGTGAAATGCTGAATCTCTGCTGCTTAGGTGTGTGGAGAAATCTCCAGTCACTCAGCACATGTCAAAAGAGGCTGTTTGGCTTGAGGTCCTCCCAGTTCACGTTGCCTGTCTGGCAATATCCAAGAAAATTTCTAAGCGCATTAAGAAATCATGGGAAAGTAAGAAAAAAATGTAATGTAGAATCAATGGGGGATTACCATTATCTGTAAAATAAGAGACTTTTTTATTTCTTTACATTTCCTAGGTGAGAAGTAGTTTGTTTTGGCTTTTTTTTTTTTTTTGGTGGACAATTAATAAATTCTGATTTCATCACCCACAGTACATTTGTATGGGTTTCAGGACATATTTAGCTTTCAGCTTACTGGTATTAAATCTGCCCTTTCGAATTCAATCAGAACTCAATAAATGGATTAAGAAGTGAAAATCCTTACCTTAAAATCTGCTTAAGGCTGAGAAGTGAAGATCCCTAATTCTGCCCGTTACCTCTGGTACACTTGAATGCCTTTAGTATTTCTGCTATTCAAGTTGAAAATCTTCCAGGTAAGAAGCAGAGGTGGTTTGTTCACTATTCATAGATTAGAGGCTTGTTTTTTAAAATGTGGATATATAAATTGTCACTTTAAGAATGGTTAGGAAAAGCATGCTCTCTGGATGGGCTTCCAAGCCAATGCGCTGAACCAATTCTGATAGAAAAAATAACTTCTTGTAAGTAGTGAGGTCTACTGGCTGCATTTCACTTTGGCATCTTACCACAGGCTGTAGTTACTAAGCAATTCAAATTAAAAAGTGGTAAACAAATACAGTTTAGTTTATACTGAAAGTATCTTTTTTATTCATGCATCATAGATGCTATTGCACAACAAACTGCATGGTAATCATCTTTTCCAATATTATCTTAGGGAAACTTGGTGGGACAAAGACACTGGGCTGAGATTATCGGGAAAGAGCCCAAGCTATATTTTTGTTTATTTCACTGTTATAACATGAAGTTGTTTTTCTACCAGAGAAACCTGACCTTATGAACAAAAGTATAGCCCAGGAAAGATTTGTATGCTGTAGAAACAGCATGAGGAGAAAAGAAAGATAACATAGCTTAAAAGGTATAGTAGCTTATAAATGCCATTGCCTAGCATTTAAGATACTGTTTTTTTCAGTTCCTGCTTGTTACACCATTTAATGCTGAAGTCACAGTGCAACATAGTTTCATAGTTAAACTCAGTTCTTGTTTCTTCAAACTAATCCGTTAGGTTCAGTTGAATATGCAGATGTTCATGAGCACTCGGTATATGCACATACACATAAATAATTGACTAGTGTGAAGACAGAACTAGGTTTTGATGTAATACGTATTTCATAATAAGTGCAACACAGATTTGTTACTTAAAGAAAAAACTCTGAAATCTTGATGTTTACAAAGCAATGAGGAGGCATAAAGTTCAGAAGTTGTGATTGATTTATTTTATACTGGCTAGCTCTGTCAGGCTCTTCTCTGCCATTAGCATAAACTCTCCATTGAGTGTCCAGTTCAATTGTATAGAAATTCTCTTAATTTCTGTCATAAAAAGGTATTATTCCCTATTTTTAGGGAATAATACCTTTTTATGTTTCTTAAGGTCTGTGGATGGAATTATGTGGTGGGTATACAATTACCTGCAAAACGTTGTATGCTGGGCCTCTGAGCTATGTAATGTTCAATGTTAAATTCCTTAGAAGCTCAGTGGAGTGATTTCTGACTCCAGACTGCAAAAAACCACACAGGATTGGGCTAGCAGATTTAGAGGAATAAACTTCTTCAGGCTTGTTTGACATGAGTTTGGTGCTTTAAATTCTTCCATGGCTGTAACTGATTGTTTTTATTTAAGACCTCGAAGAAATGACAAACCAACCCCCCACAACCTGATATAACAATAATTATTTCCATGTAATTCAGATATGGAGTTAAAACTCTCTGGGTACAAATAGTGTACAGGTATATATAAAGCTCACCTAAGTTAAGTTGGAATACTCTTCTTTACTTCAATGGATCCTATGGGTTAAAGTAAATTCAAAAAAGTAAATATAGTAAAATATAGTAAAAAAGTAAATATAGTAAATAAGTAAATATAGTAAAATGTTACTGAAATATAGACAGCCTCTTTCTATATTTCTGTTTCTTTAAGGTAGTTATTGGTGTGTGTCTGAAGCACTCCTCCATGGAGGAATAAACTCTAACTTTGCTGCCAAATTTATCTCAATACATTTGTTACAGAAACAGTCAGATCTGACTGCGGAGGCTTTGTTGTCAGCCACTTGCTGGTGCAAGAGATCCAATTTGCCAAAATCAAACAGCAATTTGATTTTCTGTACACACATCCTGCACAGGAGTCAGAAGGAAAACACAGGGACTACACTGCAAGCAGTAACAAACCAAACTTCTTACACTGTGTTTTCCACCTCTATCTCCTGTACTTAAAGGGATGGATCATCAGTACAGTTTTTGTGCCTGTTTGAGCTTTGCAATGCCCCAGACCTGTGAGACCTAGAAAACAGATACATGTGACAATGATTTTGTGTCCAACCTGACTGAAGTCACTCACGCGTGCTTCTCTCAAGAACTGATTTTATAGATGCCATTTACTTTGATTTTAAGTAAATACGGAAAAAAAAAATCCAAAACTAAAGGAAAACAAGAAAGCAACTGAGAAGTGTTGACAGATAGTCAAACATCCTAATGATTTTTTTAACTTATTGTGTAAAAGAAATTCAGTAGACCTCACAGTGGAAACTTTAAATGTGTAGTTCTATTGCAGTGAAGCAAAATTGTTTTTCTTTGTCCTCATTAACACTAGCAGGGAAAAAAATACTGGTTAGTTTTGGAGTGTTGAAACACCAATTTCAGTTACTCTGTGAATTATGTTTTTGGCAGCTGAATTTTGAGTTGCACTTTAAAGGCACTTGAACACAAGTATTATTTCTAATGACTCTGAATTTTAGTAGATCTTAGTCTTTCAAACTTCCAGGCTAACATGTTTATTCCCATGTAATTTAATTGGAGCATGATGGAAAAGTTAAAAATGGTGAGTTGTGTTCTTCCAAGAGACATCCTTCTAAACAATGTCCTGTTTAGAAATATACCTTGATGCTGAAAACCATTCCAAAAAGGTGGAACCTAGGTCTTCCAAATCTCAAGCTTCCATGAGATGATATTGTCTTTGAGGAAGAATTAGACCTTATTATAGGATCACACACACATAAATTATAGTTATTGCCTTTTAAATTCCACTCCTCGTTCTGCAGTTTCAGCCACCGTGTAAGTACGATACACATAATCATATAGACACATACATTGTCCATTTACTCTGCCAGGCCTCTTGCCTCTAATCTGTTCTTGCTGTCTTTCAGCATGTCCCTAGCTCTGTTTCCTTCTTATACTTCTTTTCACTCAGATAATGTCCAAGTTTTCAGAGGTACAAAGATTTTTCTTATATTTATCAAGTCTCCAGAAAGGTCATGACTGAGACAGTAGACAAGAACCTGACTGCTGGACCCTTTCCAAACCTGTGCTTTACTTGCATAAGGATTCAAGTTCCCTCTTCGTCTCCCTCTAAAATGGGCATAACTTCTAGAACATTGCTGAGAATGTCAGAAGAATTTTGTAAGCTGTGTACAGAGACACAGCACAGTACAAAGGGACTCTTATCCGAATGCTACAAACTGCTTCCTGGACAGATTTTAGCACAATAATTTTCTTTATTTGTTCTATATTAATGCCTTTTTTTTTGGTGGAACAGAGGTAGTCGGATGGAGCTTGTTTGAGAAAGATGATAGATACTTCTGCTGCCACCAATTGTATATTTCAAGGAGGAACAACCTGTGAAAAAGGGAACCTGGGTGTCAGGGGGTAATTTACCTTCATTCTGATTAGTTTGTGGGCAGTACTTCTGGAGAGGTAGGGTTTTTGGTATTTTTGGTATTTTACTTTAGGTGAGGATATTTTTGTTTAGTTTGGTTTTTTTTAAGAATTATTACTGTTATTTAAATATAAAAGTGAAGTAGCACTCTACTTTTTCCAACTGCTGTTTTAGAACTATTGGATGGAAATTCATTTGCCCTCTGCTCCTTCAGGCACAAACTGTGTTTTGTCAAACCAGACATTCTCAGAATGTCTTGGAGAATTGTTTCTCGGACCAAATTACTCTTTGTGCTCTTCTACATTTGCAGAATGAAAGGATGGTGTTTTACACTGACAGCATTGGCAAGTCAGTTACAGGAATGATGAAGTCTCCCTAGCAGCCTTCAGCGTAAATTGGTGTCAATTGCTCCCTTGAAGGAGGCAGGGCCGTTAATTTTGATAGAAGTACAAAGTTAAATGAAACCCAACAATTAGTCTGTATTTATGCAGTGATTTAAATTGGCTTATTGACAAAAGTCTGTATGTGTAGTTATTGCAGTTACTGTTCAAAAAAAAAAAAGCTTTTGTGCATATCAAAGCTCATTAAAATAAAAACATGAATTAAGCAAGAAACTATACTGTCTCTTTGGAGAGTTTCCAAATCGCAGGGAGATTCGGAGCTGAGCTTTAACCAATGTGCTAATACCTTCTTGGAGGTTTTAAGCTTAAATATTACATTGATAGCTGGCTTGGGTCTGAAGCTAAACTGTCTTCAATAAAGCAGTGGTCTGAAAGTTCAGATTCTCGGCTTCCATTTCAACTTTCTTTCACCTGTTCTGTGGCTGTTTTTGGTTTTTTTTCTGTTAGGTTCAGTTTAGTTTCAACCTTGGTAGTTGCCTAGAGTTTGTATGCAGTTTATCACATACACTGACTTATATAATACTTATATACAGTAGAGCCCCAGGTTTGGGTGGTAGGTATCAAAGTTACAGGGTGAGTTAGGGCCCTGAATGACCTACAAATATGACCTATTTTCATGCATCTGACAGGGTTGAGCTTTTTCTCCTATATTATTCTACAGAAGCCAAATGATAAAATAGTCTGAGCCTCTCAGATTCCGCACTGAGCTGAATTTGGAGACCATGCTTAAGGTTGTCAGTCTATACCAAAACAAGGGCTGTTACATGGATGTTACAGTTCTTAACATATATGTGAGGTGTGAAGCTGTAACCTACATGGGTTAAAAATTCTGGGGTGGCATTAACTTTTTTAATAATTTGGTCCTCAATTTCCATGTTCTTTTTAGAAGCTCTTGCTCACTGTTTGTCCTAAATTGCTCCCTGCATTATTTTTTAATCTGCCACTGATATGGCATCTTTAACATTAAAAACCTGACAACTTTCAACTTGAATCACAGATAGTCATATCTTTAAGATTTGAGCAGTATATTTAACATTTGCTTATTACATTTAACACTTAAGATCTTTTTGTGTTATGCTTTGGGTGGGGCTATTCTATTTTGCAAACAACTCTTCAAAAGTTATACTTTCAGTGTGCATATTAACTAGCAATTTAAGTTATTAGTTATTCATAAGCAAACCTTCTCTAATGGTTCTTATTATCTTGCTGCTTTGACTTCGGTTTAACTTGAAAAGAGCTGCCAAAGGAAGCTATAGTGTGTTCAGAGGACTGGAGTAGGTCTGTTTGTTTCTAGCTACTAATTTTTTCTGTCCTGTTAGCTTGCTTTAGTTCTCCTGTATAATTGGCAGGGAACAGAAATTACTACAACCGTGTTCTGTTGAACAGCCGCCACTGCCTCGAGCTGTTTCAGCGACTCACCTTGCCAAAGCGTATTTTCCTCTCCAGTTTTGTCTCCTTGAACGAGGGAGGAGGTTTGGGGCAGTGCTTATCACCTAAGTGTTACTTTGGGACTAGCTAGGTTAGTCTCACAAGGTGAAATCCTTTCATCATCCTGAAGTAGGGCAGAAAATATTCACAAATGAGTAAACAAATCCTGCAAACATACATAGGCCTAATCAGCAGGTTTGGGGTTTGTATTCCTGCTCTGTCATCGGAGGATATTTAAGTTAAATTGAAAATTGTTTAAAATTGAAATTTATCATTTCAATCAGGTCTGGATCAATTATGCCATCTTTAGATTTGATTTAGTAGTTTTACTGAGCTTAGAAATTTATCACAACTGATTTTATCCTAATAATTATACCTGAAAAAAATATTAGAAATTGAAAATTTCATAGTAAAATGTTCAAGTGCTGGTAGTAGATGGAAGCCTTCTATATATCACTAAACTTATAACAATAAATACACAAATAACTATTTAGTTCATCATCTGTAACTGTCTTGCACTTGGTTTAAAATCTCCAGCTTAAATATTATCACCTTGCTCCACAGACCTCAAAATCCTGTTTTGCTGTGAAATAAATTGTTCCATATAGGTTTTAGGTGTTAAGAGATTTACAATGTAACAACTATCTAGCTGATGTAACTATAGCCAAAGTGCAGTCGATTTTTTAAAAACCTGTATTTGAATTGTTTGAGAACAGGTCTGTAATGCAAGAAATAACATTTTGCCCTATTTTTCTAGCTGCAACCTCAGCTTCCTAAAAAATGTTTCTCAGTGTTACTAAGAAGGTAAATTTCAAGGTCAAACTTAATCAAATGCTAGATTATGCCTATCACTAGGGATTTGGCTGTAGGATAAAAACAGTTAACTTTTTTTGTCTTCTTAGTCACTATATTTGTAAATTTACAGTTTAATCCCAATCCACAGCATGGAGTTGCAGGCTGTTTCAAGCAGGTTTCACTCTTTCCTTGAAGCAAACCACCACAGATTTATTTAAAAATTTAATCATGTTCTATCTCTTATTCCTGTTCCCATCATTTTATCTCACACAAGAAACAATGCATTAATCAAGTCATTATTAACACTAATTGTTAGCAAGCAATACTTTAAGGGTAGTCATTGTGCATAATAGAGGGTGAGCTGTCAGGAACCTTCTGCCTGCTGATTGTGAACAGCATTTCATTAGAAATGTAGCCCTAGAGCTCAAGGTGAAGCTTTGCTCTTAATTGTCTCAGTTGGCAGGTCCTCCTTTGGGAAGTCTGGGGGCCAGGTGGGATGTGGGAGAGGTGCTTCTGCTTTGGGCACAATGGCTCCTCCAGCTGAAGCCTCGTGAGCCAAGGAGTCCAGCAGCTCTCTTGTTTGGTGTGACCTGGACAGTCCTGCCTTCAACTCCCTAGTTATCCAAATACTGGGTGTTCCTCTGGTAAGCAAGGCCTGTAATGGGAGTGGAGTCAACGTCTTTCTATAACTTTGTCCTTCATTAAAATAACCGTGTGGTGATGGGGGGGGAAATAGAACTGCCAGTCATCAGTTAATTTTGCTTTCATTGATGTAAAAATCCGTTTGTCTTGATGTAAAAATGAGGATATGCTAATGTCACTCGTAATTACCATCCCCCAAAGTCTGTGTCTTGCTGAAAGAGGGAGACTGAGTTGCTCACGGTTGCAGAGTAATGTTTTCAGGTGAATCCAGAATAGGATCAATGATCTGTGATTCTGTGATCTAGACAGTGAGGGTCCTGGCTGGTGGTAGGGGCTTCAAAACAGCGCTGCCTTTCTGGTAACATATAGCAGGGATTTTTAATCTAAATGCCCAAGCAAAAATTGTCTGGTGGCAGAGCAATTTTAGTTAATAATGTAAGCAGAGAGGTTTTGAGTTGTACCCCATGAAGGAAAAGAATTCAGAAGTGAAAGGGATAAATGCTGAAGAAAAATGCCTTAATTAACAGACTGGGTTGTTAGGTTGTTTCATGGGGTGTGAACTATACATTCCATTGTTCTCTTTTTATTGCTGTTATTGCACAAGAAACCACTAAGTGATGTTCTTCTCTCGTTACTTGATTAGACTTTAAAAAAAAAGAAAGAAAGGTTTAGTGGAGCTAATTGTGCTAATTAAAAGAGTGATTCTGTAAAGTCTGTCCCTGCCTATAAAAACATAGCAATTGCAAGCCAGAGTGGACCAATGATCCCTTCAGCAGGACAATCTGCCACTTGCTGTACCCAGTCCTCCATGCGACAGCAGCAGGCAAGACTACATAAAGCTGCGCACCGCTCCTCACCCTGCCCAACAACACCTGGAGTCCTAAACCGTGCTCTGCAGAAGGTACTAGACGTGTCTATTACTCCCATAAGTTAGGAGCTAATTATTTTTAAAAGAAGTCAGTAGAAAAATTGTAGTTGGGGAAGGGATTGTCTAATCTCATTAAAATCTGGTGGTTTGGGAGGAGTTTGCTCAGTACAGCTGTGAGCAGTTTGTTCTGGTTCTACTGGTGGGCTCACCCAACCAGCCCAGTTTGCACAGACAACCTTTTTTTTATATATGCTTCTTTAACTTTCAGTTTTTCTCTAAGGTGGTACTAATGCTTCTCAACTGTTTTTGAGTACTAAAAATAGGATAAAAGAAGCAAGAACCATCTCCTGCCTCTTAATTTGACTTTCCTTGCTCCTTCAGTGCTATCTCCACTGCTGCAGTTGGAGGGTGGCTCGGTGGTCAGGGTAGCTCTGTGGACCAGTCCCATGGGCAGGGTCACTCTGTCCCCATAGCACCACACAGAAAGAGTCTTGAGCTCCACTGAGCCTTACAGTGAGGGATCTGGGGTCCCTTGTAACGAGCAGCAAGTGGGCCAAGCTGATGCCCACAGGCTATGTACACCAGTAGCTATTACACTAGTCCAGCAATTGCCAAATGTAACTCCAGAAACTAGGAGCATTTGTTATCTGAAGAAGAGGCAAGAGCTTGTTATGGAAAGGCAGCATTTACAGATACAATCTCTGCAAAAGATAAAAATCATATTCAGAACAAATCCTACAGCTGGAAAGAGAGAGGCTAAAGAATGCCTTGGAATAGAAATATGAGCTTAAAGTGAGAAAATAGTTCCCCCGCTATTATTTATCTCTTTAATGTGCAGAAGTTTTCAGAAAGATAATTTATAACTCTCATACAGACTAGATCCCCTGATTTGAGATCTTTGTACAGGCAAAAATGTTGAAGATCTCGAGGAAAGGAGGTTATGTTGTGAGGCTTTTGCTAAATGTAAACCAATTAAATGAGTGTTTGTGTGTTGTTGTCCAAAAAGTGGTCTGGACTTCTCTTGCATGAAGAAACTGGAGGCTGCTTTTTGCCATAAACATTTAGAATCGCCTATTATTTTTATTTTAAATCCTAAATACCTTCTTTCCCTTTTGATGTTTCAAGCCAGGCTAAAAGAAACTCTAAGTTCAGTGTAGATCAGCGTTTCCTTTGAGTTTATACTGGATATTTCCAATGCTCTTTGGTTTTTGGAGATTGTTTGTACATCTGGTTCTTATTCAACCCTCCTGTTTGGATGTGGGGTCTCCTGTAACTTAGTATGTTCCTGATCTCAGGCAGGAGCTCTCTGAACCTCAGGCTGAATCCCAGCCTCTGCCATTGCAAGGGCTCATGGTCACCGTACCTTTCAAAAAGGAGGATGACTCCTGTCAATTATACTTCCTCTGGGCATGTCTGGCTCAGCCAACAGGTCTCCAACACTTTTTCAGGAGGAGTTCAATTTCTCATATGTATGTTTCTATTTATGGAGTTAACCAAACTCCGAGAGTCTCGGCTAATCACAAACTTGGTATTATAAAAGGGACAGTGAATCAATGTTAATGGTTAAGAAGTAGCATTTGGATAATGTTCTATAATAGGAAAATCCTTTCTTCCCTTTTGGTCTTGCTCTACTGGAGGAAAAAATAGCAAATTAAGTTTAAATGTTCATCAAATATGGCATGCACATTGAGCTTAGTTTGTACTGTGAAATGTAGCTGGTTTCCAGCCATCTAGAGGGGGAGGAAAAAAACCCAAAACCATTTTTAGCTGTCTTAGTCAATTGCTGTCTGTCATCATTTGTGGAATTTTGTCATCTCCCTCTGGTGGCAAATGTCTGAAATATCCATCACACAGCTGCTGGAGGAGAAGGGGGAGAAAGAAACCTTTAAGTGTGTCCAAGGTGCGTGCTTGAAATGAGCACACTTCCAGTTAGAAATATGCAAAGCGTAACAGAGCTACTCTCTGGAGCGTAGCATTGACATGAGAGAGAGTGAAATGTAGGTTGGCCTGAGAGCCGGGATTTGCAGTATTCAGTTTGAAATGATGTCAGGAGAAGACAGCAAGAACAGAGCTCTTGCAGCACGGCCTGAAGGATGGGATTCCAAAATTTCATGTGGCACAGACCATGGGCCTGCATGTTCAGTAGTCTCTAGCAAAATCAAATATTAAATGCCAATTGTCACAAAGGGAGATTGAGCACAGGGAAATGAATAATATCACATGGTAACTTTTAGCATTTATTTGTTTGGGTTTTTTTAGGGTATTGCATTGCATAGTGTGTTTTTTATAGTCTATTATCAAAGAAATACATTGATGGACCAGAGCCTACCTAGTTATGTATTTTTCAAGATGTATTGATGAGAAACAAAAAAAATTGCTTCCTACACAGTGGGTTTGTACTTGAGCATTATTGATGTTTTCTGTTAATAAAAGTATTTTTGTTAAACTATGGTTTTATTATTTTGTATGAGTCAGAGATAATAGCACAGCATCACTTTCAACCAGCTTACTCAAGTGTCTGCTAATACCAGAGTATATCAAGCACTTATCTTTTAAAAATGTTCAGCAAACAAGATAAAAACTTGAAGACCACCTTAAAAACTTCCAACAGAGTTAAGGTATGATATATCTTCAATATGACTCTCCTGAATAATTTAACAGTTTAAGTATTTTGGCTCACAAATCTCATAACTTGAAACACTTGAGTAATCCTTTCACCATGGCTGTATCTTTTTTTTTTTTCCCCCTTGTCCTGTGTAAATATAGTGGAATATCGTCTTCTGTAGCTTGGTAATGGTCCGTTTGGTCATTAGCCCTTGGTGTCTTTACAGTTCATCAGCCTGTGTGTAGCATGTAAGTAGGTGTTCTGTATATATAAACTCCTGAACAGGAACCAGATGCTGAACTTTATAGCTGACTAAACAGAACCACTGAAAGGTGATATAATACACTTCGCATCTGTGAGTCAGCATCAAGATGTGCTCTAAATACAGTGACAAGCAGTGACAGTCCCTGGACATAAAGAACTCAATGTACTCTCATTAGCACTGCTGGAAATTGCTCCCAAGGGTCGTAGTTCTCACTCAGCTCAGATCACTTATGTAATTTCAGGGTATGAACTGTTCCAGGGAACTGCGCTGATTTTTGCACTGCTTGGTGAACTTTCCTTTTACAGGTTTCCCAGCACAGGGGAGGGAGCTAATGCATTAAGTTCAGCAGTCTCTAAGAACTCCTGAAATGTTCAGATTGGAAAATGCTGCTTGTAAGATGCCCCCTGCCCTGCTTAATGATCTGAGTGAAAAAGCAGAGGCATAAGCAGAGACAATCTGTTGGGTCAGGGCTTGGATTCACCTATAACACTTATCTTCGTTAATCTTGTGTTTATATTGTTGAAAAAAAAGTAAGAGCTGCCTGTAAAGTGAGATAGCTTGTAGTCAAGTTTGGTATCTGATTCCTGGCCCGACTCAGTGGAATTTAAATGGGCTTCCTCTGTGCCAACGTGTGAAGCCGGAGTGATTAGAAGCGACTGGAGATACATCAGTGAATGCCTGCAAGTGCCTACGCTGTGCATGGCTTAGCTAATGAGCTTTCCACAGCCCTCCTGACATGGAGTATTTGTTTTCTCTACAAGTGCATTTTATGGAGACTTCATCCTGAGCTGAAATCCGCATTTTAAAGAAACTTTCACAGAAGTCCAGTTGTTTTTTACCATTACTAGCTACCACGGAGCCACACAGCTTCTCTGCTGACAAGCCCTGCCTTGCTGCTCACAGCTGTAAGAGGCTCTGAATAGACAGGCGTAGGGCTGAGGATAATTCAGCAGGCAGGATTGTTGCAGACAGCTTGTGAAAACTTTTTGATTTTAACAAGCTTCAAGCTAGCAAAGAGGGTCTGCCTGCCATGGCAGGTGGGTTTTCTTCTGATGAGTACATCAACAATGCTGTGTATACCCAGAGCTGCCATGGTGATGTTGTATTTAGGCAGATCCTTTGCAGGGGTGAGGTATCTGTCTGCCTCTCTTCCTGAAGTGAACGTGAATTGAGGTCTCCCAGTTGAAGAGACAGAAAGATCAAGCCCCACGTTGTGGTGCCCTTACTCTTCCAGTCTCCCAGTGGTTTAAGTGGCTGCTTTCTAGAGCAGGAGGTTTCCAAAAGAATGAGCCACATAAGGGATGGTTACAAACCCACCAGTCATTTATCTGAGCACACCTTGAGAGTGACATGAATTAAACATTTGCAGGCTTAAGCCCTGATGTAAATTCTAAGCAAATATTGGGTTTATGCTGCTATTCTATGCATGTTGAGTAGCACCTCACTCTATAATGAACCTGACTGAAACAGATGGGTAAACATAAAATAAATATTTTCAAGCACAGTAAGGGTATTTGAATGTAGTTACTGTGTTTGTAGAGCACTTGCCAAGTTTTTTAATGCAACTGTTACTGAAATATGGAAATCTATGGGTTAGGGTTTGGGTGTTGGGGGGGAGGGGGATTTAGCTGTTGGTTAGTTTAGGGGGTGGGGGTGGATTTTGTTGTTGGTTTTCATGGGGTTTTTAATCATTCAGGCAGTAATAGCTGAAGTGGATAAGATCATGGTCCTAGTTTGCAGTAGGCTAATCCATTTCTGAACCCTATTATTCAGATGTTTTTTAATTAACTATCCTATCAGACAGTGTATCACTTTATGGTATGCATTAAAAAGTGCTGCTGGTTAAACATTAATGCCACTGTTGGGTCTGTAATATTGTGAAAAGCAAAACACAGGAAGCACAGGTGGGAAACTTGGATTTTTCTACAATTCTGTTATTTTAACATAATAAGGATGGGCTGGGACAGAAGAAAAGGCTAAATTTAATTCTTCTAAGGGGTCAGGCTGAACTGCTAGTGAGGTTTTAACAAGCATGTTTCAACAGCAACCCACCCAGTGCTGGGAGAGCTTTGGGTAGAGCACGCTGTGCTGGCTAGCTGGGATGCTGGCTTGCACAGGAGGGCAAACAGGTGCTCTGGAAAAGCTGGTGGGTAATTACGTGGGTGTGATAATGAGGTATTGTTTTGGTTCTCACTGTTCTTTTTCTGACAGCAAACTGTTGCGATTCACATTATCCACAGACAAAGTCTGTGTAGCCAAAAAGCACAGGCATGACCACGTTCACAGTAACTTGATTACAGTTTGCTGCTGAGCTTTTGATTAGCGGCTTTTGCTTTTCATTTAACTTCAAACAGCCTACGAGTTGCAACACCTTCATAGGAAACATCCAAGGGTTATTTTTCCTCTCTTTCTAACCAAAGCCACTGGTCTGTGTAATTTATATCATGGTTTTGCATTTCCTCTCTCTGATTGCAGCCAAGTATTTTACTAATCTTTTTACAGGGATTTATAAACTGTCTTTTGTTTTTCCTTCTTGCAGTTTCCCAAGCCACATATTTGGCTTCTATTGGGGAGTATGGATTGACCCAAAAGATCAAAGAAAAAGACATCCAATTTACCACGTTCATTATGAGTTGTAGCCAATTGTAGCCAATGTTTTATAAGTTCAGAATTTGCATGGATGCAGAGGGATCTAGCTTCCCAAATCTCACTGACATTCAGAGGGGTTTGAACGCAATTTAAGCTTCTTTCATAATCCTGTGCTGAAATGGTCCAGCTTTCCCTTCTAAGTAAACGTGCAATTCCTAGTTTATTTTTTACTTCATTTTTTATTAATTCTCTATATTTAGGGCTTGTATCTCTGAGAGACATTTGTCTTGGTTCTTGCTGACTCTGAGTGGTGTTGTCAGCCCAGTGTAATTATACATAACAACAAATACCTACAACAAAATCAAAAACCAAGTAAACAAGTGGGTTATTTTCAGATTACTTCCACTCATTCCAAAAGCATAGACATAAAGGTGGACCTTGGAAGCATGACCAGGAAATATTAGATTTCTAACATTTTTTTTTGTTCACAATGCACTGAGTATGTAGGTATTTAATGTCCTACACCAAAGACAGAAGCTTCTGCCTTCCAAAGAAACTTCTTCAAGAATATACTGAAACTTTTTAGGAAAAAAACCCAAATATGTAATTGTTGCATTCTCAACTGCAGAGTGAAAAGCACAATGCTTTGAAGTATAGCAACGTGTAAATATTTCACTGACAGTGTTATCAGATCCAGCCCTTCTACCTTTTGGGGAATAGAAGAACAATTAATGAAACTTGTAATAATTACCAATGTTTATTAATTGGTAGTAACTATCTACCTCTCACTCTCCAGCATTTCCTTGTCTTTGTGGATCCTAATTGTTGAGTTGAAACCTACAATAACAAGTTAAATATTGTACTTGAAAAATTGCTATTAATCTGTGTAATTTTGTAAACAATCATTAACTTTGTCCTTTTGTTTAAACACAATATTAGATAGGGATACATTAATTTAGTGTGATCATGAACTGCCTAATGATTTTGTTGACCAAAAAGTGCAACTTCTGCCAAATGCCTGTGAAAGAATCTGTGCATAGACACACACACAGAAAACCCAAAATACTCAACCAAAAGGCATTTTCTGGGCCAAAAGGCACTTTCCTTTCCACTATTGAACTCTGTCTGATAGATGTAGCAAATCTCTCCATGAAATCCAAGTGGGTGTTTTCTCTAGACCCTCTTTAGTTCTGGAAGGGAACATGTTTAGGAACATCTCACACCTAAACTTTCCACTGGACCTGTACTGCCCAGTGCCTTTCCAACTACCTGTTTTGTCTGTCTGGAAGTAGCTTGTTCCAACTTAACAATGTTTAATGTCCAAGGAAAGCAACTGTGGTCACTAGTAAACTTTTTTTTTCCTCTATAATAAACAAACTAATCCTTCTAACAGCCTGCCCTGACTTCCCCAGTTCCCATTAAACTTTCTCTGTTCCTGATTTAGTTTGATTTGATCTCTCAGAGAAGGTAGTTTACAAAAAGTGGTACAAGCCATCTATGGGGAAGAAAATGATGAGTGACTGAAGTCATATGAGTTCTCCTTTGCTTCAGTCCTTGTGGGCCACTGGAGTTAGGTGGTGCCTGTGGACATCTCCTGGAACGTTCTCACAGTTTTGTAGGTCTCTAAAATTAAACTAGTGAGAACACAAATACCTGGTTTGGTCATTGTGTCTGCCCTGATTACATAGCCATGGTCACTCATGAACTCCTGAGCCCACACTTGATAAGTACACAGAACAGAACAGGAATATTTCAAGTAGTAACAACTGAAATTCTGTTTATAAGTCCTGCTGGAAGCTGTGTGGTTTTATAAAGCATCTGTGCAGGGTAGCACTTAAGTAGTAAACACCAAAACAAATGTGTTGGGAGGGGCGGGGGGGGAGGAATTCAAGGAGAGAATATCTGTGTTCAGATGCAGAGTTTAGTTTTGAACAAGGGCAGTCAGGGTTATAATATGAACAGCAAGAACTGAAGGGCATATGTCAAGAATAGTAAAATAGCTCAAAGTTCTCAGAAGTCTTTTGTTTTTAAGAGCTTCAAAAATGTTATTATAATCTTAAACTTAGATATGGTTAAGACTGGAAATTGCAGTTGCCCCTCCTGTAACCTTTTGTATTCTCCCCAATATCATTCTTTGTCAAATGTAGTCAATTTTATGAGCTCGTTCTTTTTCCTGTACTAATACATTTCCCTTATCTTCTAATTAACCACTGCTCCTAGAATACTTATGATGGAACACTCACATCTGCTCTGGCTTCTCAGCCTTATTTCAATGCAGGTCTCCTGCTGCAGTTGACACAGTTGATGCTTTGACACTATTTGAGCAGTCTTCTGGTACTTCTTGCTATCTTCAATGGTCTGTCAGGTTCCAGTTCAGCAGAGGAGGGAATCCAAATGGATAGCCGCTAGAGCATCTTCCTAATTAAATTTGGAAGGGATTGAACAGGTAAATAATAACCAAAATCCCTTAAATTTTTTTCAGTTTCCAAAACTTGTATTAGAACCATTGCTTGTGATTTCAGTTCTGCATAAAGCACAAGAGCACTTTTTCTAGTTTTTTTATGTGCAGGCAACATTTCACATGTCTTCTCTTGAAATCTACTGACTTCTGTTTATCCTGTGATCTCTGCTATGCTGAACATTTCTCCTGAGGTTTCAGCCAACAGTAACAAAACAGTGCAGAAAAAACAAAATGCTTTTAATCAGCTTCATAAACTTTCATCTTAAATTTGTCTAACTAGCACTGATAAGTTGTGATATTTAGGTTTACATCTCTACCTGATATTTTATACTTACTAACAGCACTATCTATTCTAATACTTATCTGCAGCACTACATTCTTTTATAAAGTTGTTTTGTCAAGGCAATTCTTGGCACTTTTTTGCCATCGATTGTGCTGGTTTTGCTCTCTGAGACTGTGATATACTGAAGTTGATTCTACAGAAAAACTATTGAGAAATTTAATGACAGTAGTATACAGTGGGAAAGCAGGTAATGACTAATGTCTTGGTTGTCTTTCTAAGTGACTCACCAGCTGTAACTGAAATCAAGGCTTTTTCTTGGTTTCACGGTTTTCCATTTTTGTTTGAGGCTTTTTAATCTGAAAGGCTGTAGGCAGAGGCTTGCAGAATTTCTCACACATAACCTGTTTGGACAGAAGCACATTATACCTTTAGCCTAGGAAAAACTCTTTTGTGATCGAGTGGGTCACATCTAGATGGTTTTGGAGTCTGGTGGTTTTTGGGCTGTTGTCTTTCTGTGGTCATTGCTGAGGCCACTTCATAACAGTGTGTTGCCAAATATCATAGACTTCTCAATGAAAGGTATAGTGCAGAAGGTATGGAAATATGTTAGAAATGCAGGCTTTATGTTAAAAAGTCCTGTAGCTATTTTCCTAGAGACAGCTGAGAGTATAAGATAAAGAAAACAGCAATGAGAATGACAGTCTTAGGTACCTTTTGTTACACACTGCCTGTGATGCTGTAGTCTTTCAGACATGCAGGCCTTGCAGAAAGTTAAACATATATTTCTAGTGTAATGTATGTTAAAAGTTACTTAAATACAGGAATAAAACTAAACTATGTTTTTAATATCATATTGCTCCATACTTATTAAATGCTAGGATCATTAACGCCACTGTATACGTTGTGTTGTTTAGTAATTACACAACTGGCATTTTCATCTCCCATCCTCATCACTGAGTTACTAACACCAAAGAATATGTGCAGCTTTTCACACATTTCTAGAAAATTTGCTAGCAAGGGGCTATTAATTTCTCAAATTGCTGACTGGAAAGCAAATGTAGCTTGAGGCTTAATGTGTTGACAGTGTTTTCCCATTTTTAAAGGTAGTGCAGCTGTCACAAGTTCCAGTATAAGAAGCCAGTCTAAGTTTAATGAAAGTTTCAAGAGTGAGAAAAGAAATTGTAGTCCTTTGAAGAGGTCATTAATTAGAAATAGGTTTTAAAAGGAAAGGAAAACATCTTGCTATTCTCTGTGGTGTTACACAGCTGTGCATTTTTAGGCTGGTAGAACCAGATGATTTATTTCCATGTCACACAGAAGTTTATCAAGGAGGATGTTTAAAGTTTCACTGTGCTAACCTTTATAGATAGGCTTCTCACCCCCCACGCCATACAGTCTGTGTGGCTTCTTCACTTCCCCTCTCCTGCATCCCTATATCCAACCCTTATTTATCCCAGGTAAATATCCCCTACAATGTTTCTCTTGTTTCTGGTTGCTGATTAATTACCCCTCCCTCCTCTCTACTGCTGTGCTCAGCAATCATCAGGCAAGTGGCCCAACACAACAGGAGTAAACGTGCCTGAAAAAGCAGCAGTTTGTGTGGTCTTGAAAAAGAACCAGCCTGAAATCTGGCCCATACTTCTGATAGTGCCTCTTCCTGTGTTCCCAGTGCAGTGACACCCTCTCACTGAGCTGGATGACCTCCAAAGGGGCCACAGAAACGCTGAGGTGGGTGCACACTAATGGCATTAGCATCGCTTCCTACTCTGCTTCTTCCCACTTCCCGAAGCTATTTCTACCGTGGAGCTAGACGCCAGGTGCTGGAACACAAGCACTCGGCACAGTTCCACATGCAAACTCCTTTTCTCTTCACCTAGAACTCCCCTGGGGAATCCTTTCAACTCCAGGGTCAGACAGTGCTACTTTTCAAGTTGGTACTTCTCAGTACCAACAAAGTACAGGTGAATATCCGGTCAGGGATGGTCAGGTATCTGTGTAGGGGTGTGTAGATGGGACCTCTGTCATGGAGAAGGACCAGGATGCTCTTGAGCGTTGTGCTTCCTTATGAGATCCTCCCTGGGCTGTAGATAGTGGGCATGGGACCATAATTGTTGCACGGGGAAAAGTCTGCTCTTCACACATATGAGGCAGAGCCTGCAGCGGGACTTGTGACATATTGACCAAATCATAAGACATGAGCAATCTGAAGGTGTTTGTGTTATAATGGTTTCACAGACAATTAAGCTGAAAGTGCTTCTAGTTTGAATCATGTATACTTCTCGCCTCCAATCTCGCCTGTGCCGTTCTGCTGTCCAACTCGGGTCCTTGTGCTGCAAAGGGAGAACTAATTCCCTGTGTGCACCACTCCATGCTGTCTCTCAGTTAACTCTTTACCATGAATTGACCAGCTTATCTCAATGTCAGTTTTTTCACAAGTGTATTTGAGCAAAGCAAATGGCTTCTCAAGAACACACTCTGACCTGAACACGCTCTCCTTCCTCTCCGCAGACAACTGCATATGAGTTAATTTCTTTCAAATGTCCTGTTCTCACAATGAAATGTGCAGGTGGTGGGGTCTGCAAGCAGTCTTTGACTAGAAATTCCAGTTGTCTATTTTCTGAACAGCAGACCTATTAAGTGCTCATGCCTTTAGAAAGCTTCCTCTGGAACTTTCTTTCCAGAAGGCTGCAGGCTTGACAGAGAAGCCTTACAATGGTGACCTCTTATCATAGTAGAGATGATACTGTGATGCTCATTAATTCCCTGTTGTGATGCTTTAGGCAAATAAGATGGGTGGGAGGGCGAGAAATCTATCCAGTAGTGTCATCCCCTGTAAAAAAGATTACAGGGAAATGCTTTATTATCATTGCTTACAATCATTGCTTGCTGGTTTTCAAATATGTCAAACGCTTTCAGAAGACCTGTAAGAAACAGCTATTTCCTAAAATAATTTACAGTCATGGCAGGCTGTCATCTTCTGCTGTGCATGTGTATTTTCCATTTTTTATTGCCCTTTTTCACGGAGAGGGAAAAAAGAAACCCATCGGAATGCTCTCTGTTGTCAAATGAAGAGAAAATAAATGGGAGAAGATGACTGCAACATGAGTAGAGGAGTCATTATTTATTTGATTTGTTGAGGGCAAAGTTCAGGTAATTATCTAGCATGTTGCAAAGCTTTGTCTGTCAGCTTTGATACATAATAAGAATCTGTTGGTAGACATCCAGAGGGAAAATTGCTTTGAATTTCTTGCATTGAATTTTACAGTGAGCTGTTTGAGTGACTGAATAGCAGTTCGATGTGCACATGTATGGGGAGCAGTAACCAAAGCTTGTGGCACTTGGGCAATGAGATGTTGCCCCTCCTCTGCACCGGTGCATGTGTGGAGAGCTGGCCGCTGCAGTGCTCGTAAGGCACCGGCTCATCTCTCCAGTGGTCACTCTGTCCTTCCAGCACACCAGGACTGGTTCTTTTCTGAGGCTTAAATATTGCAGTGCAGCCTTCCTGTTGTGCATCTTAGAAAAAAACAGCTCAGACCTCTTAAATAAACAAATCTTGCCCATTTGTTTACTTCTGCCAGATTTTAGTTTCTTTGGCACAGCCTTTGAGCTGTCTGTGTTCCAAAGTGGAATAAACAGCCATTTAATACAAACTGTAGTAAACAGCTGCATTCCTCTTCTGAAGGTTGGTAGTATATTAACACCGTGCTTTGAGTGTCACGCTGAAGTTCTCACACTTCTTTTTAACCGAAGCTTTCTGACCATGTATCAGGATTCATTTTGCTAAAAATATAAATAGCTCTCACTGGGTAAATTTCAGCAGTTTCTAATCTTTCCTTCTAATTTCTGTATTGATTTGAATTAATTGCTATTCCAGAGATTGCAAGCTCTTCCCTATGACCGTCTAATGACTTTAACCAATGCTCTATCACACTTGCTTTGAATTTTAACGATTCAAGAGATGGGGACTTTCAACAGTCATTACTGCCTAGAAAGGAAATTGGCTTTCACTGGTTAAAAGTTATTGAACATGTTGTTCTTCTGAAATACAAAGAGCAGGGTTTGCTAGTGGTATTTTTTATTTTTTATTTTTTTTAAGCTTACATTTTCAATGCCTTGGCAAAGTCACGCTTTGTCCTGAGCCTTGTTCTGAAGGGTCCAAGAAGTCCTGGTTAGAATCAAGACCTGACATGCTTTAGCTTACAGTGTGCCTGATTTTCTGAGTGACTGCCTATGCATACCTTGTATCTCCTTCTGCCATAGAATCCAGGTTTTGATTGTCAAGCAGGGGAATGTGAGGGTTGGGTTGCAAGTTTTTGTCTTTTCCTGCCTCATGGAATGCCCTTCCCATTTGTGTTCTGTTGGCTGTGTACCTTCAAGTCTCAGGAGCAGAGAATAGCTTTAGTGTTTTGTGCAGACATGACTTACCATAATAAGGTCATTGTTTTCTGCAGTCTGTAACGTAATAGAAATATAACCTTCTGACACCACACAATCCTATTGCACAGCCAGCTCTCCTTGAGACAAGATTTTGTTCCACTAGCAGATGAAATGGTGAATTGCGATTCAGAAGTCAAAGGCACATTACTGGAAGGAGTGGATTCCACCCTGCAGCTGCTTGTGCTGGTTGGGCCTCTGCTTCTCTCTGTAAAATGGGAGAAACGTTCCTCTGAGACACAGAATATTGAGAGCTAATAACCAAACGTTGCACGCTCCTTTGGCCAGTAGAGGTGAGTTTATAAAAGGTCATGAGAACTTTTAGAGAACCCATAACTGAGGTCTTAAATCTTATTTTAATTTTCTTGGCAATTAAGTGTGGGGTTTCTTTTAATAGGGACTAAAGATTTTAGTTCTGCTTGCTCACATAAAAGCATAAGCTCACTAATCACCTATATTTCTTTCTCTTAATGAAGCACATGAACAAAAGAGGAAAAAGCAGGATGGGAGGCAGAAAGAATGAAGAGAGAAATAAAAGAAAAAACATGGTTAGATGTGATGCTAACAGATGGAAGGCCAGTTTGGGAAGACTGGTGTTGGGGAATGCTGCATTTCTTCTAAGACAGGTTTAGGATTCTTGAGTTACATTTCACCAAAATTCAGACTTTCAGCTCATCACCTTTGAATCTTTATTGCCAAAGGAGTTTATTCTGTAGGTCCAGGAATAATGGGAATTCTTCTGTTTCTGGGGCTTGCACAATCATTCACAGCAGAATGACAAGCACATAAAGTTGAGTTTGTGAGGAACAATGCAGAATATCTTAACATAATTTTCAAAATGGGTGAATTTAGTGATCAGCTATTTTTCATATACGGTCACAGATATCTCTCGTGTGACTCAGATGAACTGGGTAAATTGTAATGGCTTTGTAATTTAAGAGTTTAATTCCTGAGAGTATCAGGGAACAGTTGTATGTATGTATGATTAAAGTAGGTATGGGTAATTTTCCAGGTATATCTACTTCCATTTAGTGGATTTCACTGGTGTTCTCACGCAGCCTTTTGATGAAGTTAATGTAATACTCTGTTATTAGGACCATTGATAAGATGATTTATGGGCCAGTATTTCCCGGTGCTGCTCTGCCAGTGCATTTGCTCTTGAAACAGAAGACTGATGGTTTTAAATGACTGAGAGCATTTCTTCCATTTCTGTGACAGCTCATTAACAGATTATACATGGAAACATCCTTAGTTGTGTACAAATCAGATTCACCTGCAAACATTGAAACATGCATTTAATCCTACTTACTTGATGTACACAAATAATCCATAAAGGTGATTTATTATTCCCATTTGCCTTATCTTGCGTGATCAAACTGTAATCAATACGAGCTATTATTCTTTCAAGAGATTTATAGACCTTGGTCATGGTGTAATGGCCAATATGCACATAAAATCAGTTGGAAAAGCCTTTAATTTACGTTCAAGTGTCCTTGAGACATAGTTACTGAATTGAATTCCATATCGTGAAACAAACTGGATTATAATAATCCTAAATCAAAGAAATTGGAAGGCAAAAATGGGTGTCACAATCGAGCAATTGACCTCTTTTTGTCAGTTTTTGTTCTTTTATGCCAGAAACACAGCTGGTCTGCATTTTTACCTATGTGAGCAAAATAGCATGACTTCAGTTAAGCCGCTATGGCACAACTCTCTAGTTGTAATGGGTCAGGAGCATAAAGGCAACTTGAATAGAGTCTGCTTAGAGCCAGACGGTTCTGTAACTCTGCATGTTGTATTTATCCTTTGTTGCAGTTATTTGTACGTGTTACAATACCAACTTTGGGTTTACCATTCATGTAGTAACTCATACTTAAAGGCAATTCAAAATTTGTTTCCCCTCAGTTAAAATAATAGTTAAAAAGTTAAACTTTAAATTAAAAGTTGCCTGACTTCATAGTCAAATCCATCATGTAAAAAGCCTGTAATTCTTGGGGCTGTTGTTTCAGCCTCTCTTGAGACTCCATTTAATACTGTCATATCTATTTACCTTGTATTTATTTGGTAACTGTTTTTATTTTCATAGAGGAATCTTCCTTCTGGATTCCCAGCTAATCCATAACTTTTATTATGTAGAGTTGAGAAGCAGCTCTGCAGTAGTTGAAAACAGATTCCTGCCTTTTCAACTTCAGCCTCAAAGAAGTTGGCTTTTTTTTAGGTTTGGATTAAAGGTTGTGTAGATACTGGCAAGGGGGTGGACAAATATGCAAGTTGTCAGAGATAAGAGATGCACAAACCACCCGGGAGATGAGCAATTCCTATGCTCTTAAATACATTCGTACCCCAGCTTTGTGCATTTTAATAAAACAAGGTAAATTAGGGTTCATACAATGTGCCTGGAGTCTCTGCTTTTCTCAACTTTGTGTTTGACAGGTATGATGATATTGTGACATATTCTGTAGAAGTTTCATTTTGACTCCTCAGGTGGGAGGCGAGTACACTGTGGGAGAATAGTTCTTGTGTTTCCTTCCTTTTTGACACTCCAGAGCAGACTGTTGGCAAATGACTGTTATATTAATCCCTTCATTGCAAACAGTAAATTAAATTTAGAATTGTGCCTATACAACAGGTAATTAATTACATTCTGTTTGTAATGGTAGAAGCATTGCATTGGAAGAGTATGTGCAGTCAAGGCCATTAAAAGGTCCTCATTTGTATAGACTTACATATTTTTTGCTCATGTTATATACTTTCATCTATTTATAGCTATTTTTTGGCTCATCATTATAACCAAAAATGGATAATTCCCTCTGAAATAAATACAAAATATTTTGAGATGATGAAGTTTTCTGCAGATAAGAGTTTTCATGTGTAACTAACCCTTCACCATTTTCAAGTCTTGAAATTATGCAGCCATGATTAACAGGTGATTCTATATTATTAACAAATGAGCTGTTACATTAAGTTACTAATCAGGCATATCATGGATTTTGTTTTCTTTTCAGAATGTTATAATTACCCACAATAGTAACTACTGAATGTTTCATCTCATTTGAATTAATAGCCCTTTTTTCCTCTTTAGATACATATATATATGAATACATTTAAATTCTGCTTTTATTCTAATTTGTAAATATTTCTTCTTGTTTTGCTATCTGTTGCTTCATCCTGTACTGTTGTACAACATCCTACTGTTGCTGTATCCATTGAGATAGTGAATATATGTTTAACCTAGGGACACACTGAACTGAGTTTTGAAACGTAGGGGGAAGAGAACGGTCTGAGATCCCTCCCCTCTCCTGCCTTCCATCTCTCATTCATATAAGTACAATGAGAAGCTGATGTGGATTTCCAGACTTCTCTATAGAAATACATTTACCTCCTCTGGTGGATGAGATGTGAGGCACTAATTGGAGTAAAGGATGACTTCTAATATACCATTCCTGATTTTCAGTGTTTAAATAGAGATAAACTTGTGCTTTCCAGGATTAGGGCACAGGGAATTAATGGTTTGATTGTAGTGCCTTTCCAGGTGACTTAATGTTGAGACAACATAGCTCTCAAATTGGTGAGCTACTAGTTTACTTGCCCAAGAGTTGTAGCATATTTCTACAGTCCCTGATACCACATGTTAAAGTCTTATTATTCTTTCCCTGCTTCTCACCTGAAGAAAGACAAACTTCTATGATTGTGTGATCTAATTTCCAAGGACCAGTGGATTTGCTGAAATTCCCCCACAATAGAGAACTTGGCCAACATTTTATGTGGGATCAAGTCAACAGCAATTCAGTTAAATAACTGAAGGCAACTGTAAAGACTTATGCTCTAAGGTAATTTCTAGATGGGAAAAAAAAGTTATATTAAAGTACTGGTGTATGTTTGATGTAGTGATAAGTTGAGTATCTGTAGCAGTTGCTTCCCACCAGATGGGCTGTAAGTAGGTTGGAGAGCTGGCAGCTGATATTTAGGACATGTAATCTGAAGAAAGTGAGGAGGTAGAAAGCAAGGGGCAAACTGTGAAGTAGAGTGGAAACAGAAAGAAATAGAGCGGTGAAAATAGGAAACTCGTTGCTTTTTTCCCGCAATATAAAAACTGCAATTGCTAAATTACTTTCCTGTAGGGGAGGGTGCTTGTTCCACATCAGATGGGAGGTATAAAGGGTGATCTTTTCACTGGAGAGCCAGAGCTGTCCCACCACAAAGGGCATCACAGTTTAAGTGTGATAGATTCTCAGATAAGGCACGATGATGTTGCAGAAGCCAGCCACAGTCCACGTCTGGAGCAACTGCTGTGTTAAACAAACCGCTTTCTGCAAGGCTAATACAAATTTCACATTATTAGTGTTTCATATCCCAGTGACATGATGTGTGTGTCTTAAGGGGCTGCTGTCTAGTGTGCAGCTCTGGTTCTTTCTTTGTTTTTATTAATTCTTTTGACACTATATGTTATAATAGATTCTGTCATCTACTGTACTAAATCCTTTGGAGCCTGGTAAAAAAGGGAATGTGCTTGTCACTATGTTTCATGAGTACAACTGATTTTTTCAGATTCTCCAGGGAGTAAAGGAAGACAAGATTTCACTTTCAGCATCTGTGTGTTACTGCTAGCATCTGGCAGTTCACGTGCCCATTGCTGGTAATAAACAAGATGCAAACATACTGCTTCATTTGTAGACTACTCTCCCTAGTTAGCTTCAAGCTTACTCTCTACCAGCTGTCACTGAATTTAATCATAATGATGTGGCCTAAATGTGCTGGTGATTGCTACCTGCCAGAGAAGCAGCTGGAAGAAATATAAATATTTCCTTTCCATTTTACTACATGTTTATCTTTCAATAACATCTTTCCTGGGGTCAAATATGTGACTGACACCTTGCAAGGCTTCGTGGTCACAACTGGGGACATTACATCAGCTGTTGTTTACTGTAGCTATATCATGTCAGGAGTATTGAATACCTTTTTTTCGAATGCTCACTACTCTCTTCAGGTATAAATGTTTGTTGGCATAATTTGATGTGCATTTCTCTAATTTTAATACAGCTATTTGTAATTAATCTTAGTTTTCATGCTCTATTCCTTTGTTTCTGTGTGATTTCCCCAGGAAGATGGGCTTCTCTATACTTGAGATAGACAACAGTCCAACATGGGGTGTGTAGCCATGATTACCACTCAGTCACAGATGTCTGACCTGCTAGCAAAGCTGGCAAATCCAGGCAGGCTTCTTAGATCCTGTCTCATTACTAAATGAATTAGTTGTTCATTGTTTCCAAACAAGTCTTGTACCCATTGTATAGTGAGTTTTGCAAGCACCTCATGTTTAAAGAAACTAAAGAATTTCTAGTGTGTGGGGGCTTTGTTTATAAAATTAGATACAAACCACAAAAGCATCAAAGTCTAATGGCTCCCAACTCACTTATATGCACAGGATGAGAAAGAAGAAAACAAACATTATATATAATCCAACACTTTGTGCAGGGTTTGTCCCCAGCAAAGGCTGAAGGTTCAGACAGTTCATCCTGGACACCAACCACAGTAGTCTGTCTTGCAGCAGTACCCTGATAGGTTTGCTTTTGTGGGAGTCTGGAATGATGAGATGGGTGGTGCTGTCTGCCTTCTGAAAATGTGCAACTATAGAGGTACTGTGTTAAAAATGTCAGTAGGAGATTGGAAAATGATATATGCATTGGTGCTTCTTCATGTCATTACACTTTGATCAGAGGTAAATTCATTTGTATTTTAGCCCTATCCATCAAGTTTAAGGCTCTACTCGTGCTATTGAACGATGTGTCACCAGATTTTTTAGGACAGTGGTTTAGAATGTCTGATATAAATAAATTCAGCAGACCAGGTCTTTGTTACATCTTGCTTTCTACTTTGAAATGTTAATGCCTTACTTTACAGAGTAAAGAAAGTGTTTTGTCTCCTACTCCCAAGCAAATGTCTCACGTAATAACTAAGTGTTCTGAAAAAATTCCATCAAACACTACTACATCACTAGGAAATATCTAGAGTTTAACTCTGCAGGGGTTGCATGTACAGCTGAGGAACGAAGCAAAGGGGGAGGGGATGCAGAGAGAGCGAGGGTGGAGAGGACAGATTTTTACTCCATGTGAAAACTGATTACTTTTTCCACATGAAGCTCTGTGGAAGATTTCTCTTCTTACATATTGATTATTTTCCACAAAGAGATATCAAACCTATACACAGTTATTTTGCCAATTGTTAAGTAGCTGTATAAGGGTCTCCAGCACAAGAGGCTTTTATCATATTTGCATGACTTTTATGATGCATGGGTAATATGTTTTCGTACGATTCTTGTCAGTACCATTCACATCTCAGTATGGGAGGTTGGTCATGCTTGCTGCAGAAGTGTAGAGGTGACAGTTCTCCCAGGTGGTATGGGTGACATATCTTTATTTCATTGGTTTTATGGAGACACTTAACTAGTGAGATCAGATCTCTCAAAAGGCAATATCTGGGTTTTTTTATTAAACAATTGCATTAATATCTGTTTTCAGCACTACAGGGTCTCAGTCTTTGTATATTTATATAAAGTGCCTATCACTCTATTTGATAAACTTTCTTTGTAACCACTGTGATAGCAGAAGTAAGAACAGCAGTCAGCCCGTTAGCACCTCAGCACTTCTGTTCCTAACCAATTTAAAAGAAAAAAATAGCACAAAACTTAGCTGTCAGCTTGCCTGGCTGGTGTTGAATGCTGCTGCTCCATCGGGGCTCTGGGGAGACCTGTTGGAGTGGCAGCAGTGGGCACTGTGACTTCTCCAACCACTCCTGGAGAGTGCAGGTGTCTCAGAAGGGCAGCAGGACATGAAGGCTCAGACCCACTCGGGAGTCTGGTTAATGCAGGAATGTAAGTGCTTGTAAGTGGCATTTTATGAATGCAAATATACAGCTCAGAGTAGGAAATGAGAGAAAAGAGACTGTGATGGATGTAATAGAGCATATCCAACACTTTCAACCATGTCTGAATATAAGCTAAAAAGCTTACTGGGAAATGCATGAGCATTCTGAGCTCACTGTTTTCCATTTTAATATGGAAAAATACTTTAAAATATTACAGTTTTTCTCATGCTGTCTTTAAAACTTTCAGGAGTTGTTCCTGCTTGTGTTTGTGGTCCAACAATGTTTTGCAATGCAGGTAAATGGTGCATAATAATGATCTGTTTGTGATGACTGATCTTAAAGCTGAGAAAGAAAATAGAATAATCATAGATAATTGGCTTTAAGGGCACCGATGACGACCAAGGGATGAGCTGTGTGACACCTGGTTATAAACATTGCATACAGAAGTGATAGCCTGGAAAAACAGCAAGTGTGCAACTCATGAAATACCTGTTTACTATGCAGGAGATTCATAATAGTTCCATGTTCAGTTACAGAAATAAACTATTGGTGCTAACATAAGCATGGTCTGTTCAAAGCATTGTAAGAAGGAGATGTATATCCTTTCCATTAAAACATAGCTTTCCAGAAAAACCTAAATTGTAGATACTGGAATTGCCTACTGATTGCATACTTGATTCCTGTAGCCATTAAACCAAAACAGAAAGTCTCCTTTCACCCCAAATTATCATCTTGATGAAGGAATTACATTTTGCATTTCATTCGGGGTTTTAGACTACAAATTCTTCAGGCTCCATATCTAGTAGTGTATGAAAAAAATAAATGAGCTCATTTTCTGCTGGAGATGCACTTCTAGGGTGGTAGACCTAGAAAAAGTGGCTTTTGAAGGCACCTACAAGAACAGGCTTTAGACAAAGTAGATTTGATTTCTACCAGTACTCCAAAAGTTGTAGGATTCAGGCAAATGATTCAATTCCTACCTCTGTTTCTGTAATGAAATGAAGAGCTACCTCTTTCTACTGTGGTTTCTTTGCAAAAATGATCTGCTTTATGATGCATAGCACAGTAGGAGTTTTCTATTAGTTAGGGTCTTTAAGTAGGATTTTTAGTAATGATCTGTATGCTTGTGTAGTACTGAAGTAAAGTAATAATGTAAAATAAAAACTGGAATTAAGAGCTGTAGAGGAAGTTATAAAATGCAACTTACACTGAAACTTTATCGGGGAATTTGGAACAGGGACTCAGATGGCTTCAGAAGAGCTTGTGACATTTTATTTCAGACTAGAACTTTTTGCAGAGATTTTTCTGATGGCTTTACACGACATTTGGCAAAGTGACCCTTTCCCATTCAGTTCATAACCCACAACAGGAGCCCTTTGCATGGCTAGAACCCTTAACCTAGGTCACTCCACCTGGAAATCCAGTGGCTGCTTGGCAGCCCACCCTTCCCATGTCATTGTTTACCATGGCAATATATATTTGCTATTTGATGCTTACTGTAACAGAAGGTGTAGTTTCAAATTTTATTTTTAAACCTATTAAAATGAAGGAGATGTTTCAGCCCTAGGGTGGACAGCTGTGCTTACTCCTTCATCTTTATCAAAGGCACTTATGTTATCCTTACAGGGGTGGGATTTAGAACAGAACGCAGATAGAGGGACCTCCTCCACCTTCTCCAGTGAGGCGCTGCCTTCTCATTTTATAGCATTATTCCCCATCTGTCCATTTGTAATGGCTAGGATGTGTGTTTCTTCTGGTAGTCTTACTTTAACTCACTTTGGCTTTAATATAAAAGTTACAACAAACCTGCTAATGGCACAGAGACTTCTCATTGATTTGTATTTTCTCTCTTGTTCAGTGGCTGAATACAAAGTGAAGGAGATTAATTCCTTGGATTTGAGGGGATTCTGCATGCAAATGTACTGGAGGAAAAGAGAAATAGTTCTTTTGCAACAATTAATGATATCTTAACTCATAAGGTCCATGCCTGTCTTTACTTTTCCTTTGACAAGGTTTTCCTTGGTCAGATTATATGACCTGAAATATTGTACTTACATCTAGTTTCCATTCCTCTTCAGCCTAAAGCATCATGATTGTGACTGTGCCACAAAGTCCAAAAAAAGAGACAGGGAAGAATTAGTCTTATATTTCCAGTTCAGTTTTGGTCTTGTTCTTTCCTTCTGCTATTTCCCTCTCTCAGATGTATTCATACTTTTTCTTTTTTCCTCCAAGGATAACCCTAGATTGGTTTCATACAGGGGAAGGGACCTTATCTTGTCTCCCAATGTAGGGAAGCTGACGATGAAAACACTTTACAAATGTTGACTAATTGGTTGGGACATATTATTTCTTCCATGTCAGTTGACTTCCATGTAAAATAGTAGCAAAGATATGGCTAGTTTCTTGCAATAATGCCATTAAGATCTCCAGAGAGAGGAGTGGGTTGAGTGGTTGGTAGTTTTGGGAACAGTTTTCAGCATCTTTACACGTGCATTTAGGCTCAGTATTTGCAGAGAATCAGGATGCTCTCTGAGACTACAGAAAAGATGTACAACTGAACAAGAGATGGCAGATGTTCTGGTTACAAATCATAAAAGAGTCCTTACGGAGACTTTAAATAGTCATGAAGGTTGGCTGGATGCAGGCTTATTAAAAGTATAGCTGCTTCGTATTACAGTGATGCTGGTGGAAGCTGGAGGCACAGATGAAGGGCAGTAGCTGGCCCTTAGGGCAAAATTCTCAACTGCAGAACAAATCCCAGACATGTCATGCCGACTGCATTAGTCGAAGTCCCTTCTTTGTTTGAGTGATTCGTGTTTGAGGGAGGGGGAGGGTGTGGTTTGTTTGGTTTTTTTAAGAAAAACTTTGCTTCCTGAACCATTTATGAGGTGTGTTAGTCTGTATTTGTGCTAAATGCTAGAATCTCTAACATCCATCCTGCTGGAAAGGTGCAGAGGACACTAAATCTCTGAAATCTGTGAAGTTACTCAATGGATAATTTGGTGTCACCTAGAGCAGAATCTCCCAACATGCTAGAAAGAAATACGTGATGAAACACTCATCCTTCGCATTAACCTCAGTGGATGTAGCCAGCATGACGGCACAAGTAACATCGCAGAACAGTGTGGCTCCTGCTAAGCCCATCTCTCTTGCTGCTTCTTTTGAAGACACAGCAATAGCTTTCCTAGTGCACTGTATACAGCTTAATTTATGGATTTGGAGAGAAGTCTTTGCAAAAGTTCCGCTTCACAGACTTCTGGTTAAGCTGAAAGCTGTAGCTAGCCAAGGGAGGACATAAGAGTGGATACAGATGATAAAGACTAGCTAAAAAAAAAATGGGAACAAGCAATTGCTTGTCAGAAAAGCTCTTCTAAATTGGAGAGAAGTATTAAGCAGGAGTCCCGAAGGGGCAGTCCTTGAACATAGATGGTACCCAATCTATATACATGACTGACAGGGAGAGTGAACTAGTTAGTTGCTGATGAAACTAAATTTGGAGCAGCAGAGGCTGTGGAACAAACAATAAGGGTGACTTGAAAGGACTTCAGACTCAAGTGTGAGCCCTGGTATATTAAATGAACTTTAATGCAGACAGATGTATAGCATGATAAAGCAAACAAAAATAAGGTAAGTGGTAAAATAATAAAACTTCAGGGCTATAATTTCTGCAGCCTAAGTAGAAAGATGTAAAGAGCAAACAGAAAGCATATCTTTGCTTCTGTTGTTCCCATTGAACTATTCGATTCACTTATGGAAAATATCTGGCACTATGTATTTAATTACCTGGTTACATGCCCCACAGAGGATTATTCCCAGTCCTTTTTCTGAAACTATTTCTAAGTAACAGAGAATTGGTCTGCGAGGCAATTCTAACCAGAGAGTTCCAAAACAGTGAGAACAATTGGTGCAATTCAGGAGTAAAAGCTGTCTCAAAATCCATTTCTTCATCTGTAGGAGTTCAGTTACATGGAAAAAAGTGAAATTTTGGACTATCAGATGCAAAGCAAACCAACAACTTTATTTATTTGCTTGCTTGGTTATTTATTTATTTTCCCCCAGATACAGATGTTTTTCAGCAAAGTTGATGTTAGTCTGCATTTTCTGTCATTGCACTTACACCCACAGTGCTCTGGAAAAAACATATGTTGTGCTACTGGCAGCAGGGGTGGGGGTGTGGTTTTTTTTTATCTCACTATCTTCAGACTGTGTCTGCTGAGGAAATAGTGTTCCTCTGTTGCACTAATGCACTGTGTCTTCATTTTTCCTGTCTATGGGTACAAAGCAAATGTGTTACCAAATGCTGTCCATACAGCCATAGACCATGTGTCCAAAAATCATTAAGGTGTACCGAAGGCACTACAGGAAGTATGGGAGATAGGAGGTTAGTCTGTGCAGCCTCTTCTGCCATACCAGAGTTGGGTGGGCCCTCTTCATGGGCTGTGGCAGCCTTTCCCAGCACTGACCTCAGCCACGCGTGTGTATGTGACTTAGACACGGCCTCATCCCTTTGTCTCATGCAGATGTGTGTCATGTTGAGAGCATTCTCAGGGACAGTAGAAATTATCCAGGTGCTGGGGCAGTTTAGATCCCCTGAGAAGCCCTTTCCTTCATTCTCTGATGAAAAAAATGGGCAAATGTAAGCTTTTTGCTACCTGAATCTGACCAACAGAACATAACTGGGCCTTGCGGCCCTTTTTTGATGAGATAAAGGGTCTTAAAATCAGAGAATGTCATGAGTTGGAAGGGACCTCAAAAGATCTAGTCCAAACCCCCTGCCTGAGCAGGATCACCTAGGTTAGATCACACAGGAACGTGTCCAGATTGGTCTTGAATGTCTCCAGAGAAGGAGACTCCACAACCTCTCTGGGCAGCCTGTTCCAGTGACCTGTCACCCTCACAGTGAAAACGTTTTCCTTACATTCACATGGAACCTTCTCTGCTCCAGTTTGGACCCACTACCCCTTGTCCTATCACTGGCCATCACTGAGAAGAGCCTGGATCCATCCTCCTGACACTCACCCTTTACGTATTTATAAACATTCATGAGGTCACCACTCAGTCTCCTCCAAACTAAAGAGACCCAGCTCCCTCAGCCTGTCCTCATAANATACACCCCAGGATGCCATCAGCCCTCTTTGTCACAAGGTCACGTTGGTCGATCCTGCTGTCCACCAGGACCTCTTCCTACAGCTGACCCCGAGTTACATGCCTCACTTGGCAATATTCCATTTTTACCCAACGTTGGAGTGTTACAGAGTATGGAATGTAACTCTCTTTTCCCATGGTTTCCTTCTAATCGTGCACAGAGCTGCAGCACTCCAGAGCTGCAGGCCAGGTGAGACTCCAAAGAAATCAGTGCAGTGAAGCAAAGCATTTTCCTGCTGTTGGTAGTGCAGTTATATTTTATTGTCCTGTCTGTCTTGGCTGTCACCTTGGATGGCTTTTCTGGCTCTAAATGATGGGGGTTAATCATGGTTACTGGACAGACACAGGGTTGTGTATAAGTTAATGTAGTCAGCTTGGAGAAGGGGGAAAAAATCAATGTTAACTTCAGATAATTTTATTTTTGGTTTTGAAATGGACTGGCAAGAGGTTTTGGTAATGATTTAAATTGCATCTTGGAATTGCTTTTAATTATGATTAAGATGACTGCTAAATTTAACAAGATACAATTAAATACTAGTTTATTAAGTTTGGATTTGTTGCTGATTAGCGGTTATGCATGATGAGCATCTTTAATATTCCTTAATCGTGAATTAATGGGTTGGATAATCAATTGGTATTTAACGTATTAATAATTTTTATCTCAAAATGCAAATAAAAGCCTGCGGTTCTGAGCCGTGTGTTATGTCTAGCCCATCTAATACAGAGCTGAGCCCTAGCTCTGTGCCATTGAAAGCAGCCCTGCAACTACTGCAGAGCAAAATTTCAGGAACTCACTGGAGTTTAAAGGTCTGGACATGCCTGAGTCTCAAGGAGAGCAGTGTTCACTTAGAGAAAAGGTGATTTAACCTCTGTTCTGCCCTGTGCTGAACAAAACTCAACTTAGGGTGAGATCTGGTACCTGTACTGCTACCACTTAATAGCATATTTGTCATCAAAATGGCAAATTTTAGGTCATTAAGAGTGCATGCGGTGCTTCAGGAAAGCCTATTTTAATTTAGTAGCCAGAAGACTTACCAAATGTCTCGTTTTCTCTTTTCTTGGATTTATTATTTTAGTGGAATGTTTCCTGATGCTATTTTTGGAGCACAGACGTTTACGTTTTCAATAATTAGTGTTTAACATGCCGCTTCTCCACAAGCTGTTGTTAGCTGTGTTGCTTTATGGTAGCTCAGAGCTTTATTTGGAAATGTACTTTGCCAATGCTCAGGGTTGTCAGAGAGTGTTTGCTGCAATGAAGCACCAATACCTTAAATTCCTAATAGTGCTGCACACTTTTCAGTGTGCTTTACAGACAAATACCTTAATCTGAAGTCCCAGAGCCTATAAAGCTCATGTTTAGATTAATTGGTTATTTCAGCTGAACAAAGCATAACATCATGCCTTGTGTCCATGCCATACTGTGGACAGCTACATGCACTGCTGCAAAGACAGCCATCTGCAGAGCAACAGACCTCACAAAGCAACAAATAAAGCTTGTTGCACCCACTGAAACATCCTGCATACATGGCTTTTCAGTATCTCCTTTTGTGCTTTTACCTTGAAAAGCATCCTGTCCCTGCATTCACTTTAGCCAAACGATCTCGGTAATCACAAAACCCACTTGAGCCCTTCTCACAAGAGTCTGTTGAATGGCTGGACCTTGAACTTAAAGAGCCTCACCAAACTGCCATGTTACTTATGTGCCCTTTAGGAACTCTGACCTCCCAGATGCCTTGAATGCATATGTTTCAGGTACCACAGAGCAGGAGCAGAGGGAGCCTCCAGAGCCCTCCCCAAGATCTGCTGCAGTCATGATCAAAAGTGCCTGTGCCCTGCGGCTCTGGTCATCTTCCAGGATTTTTTTCTTGTTACTCTTAAGTTCACATTATTAAAGTCTCCTAGAAACTTATTTTTATCTGTCAAGTAGAACTGAGATATGAAAGCATTCAAGCATCCAGATTTAATCCTCTGAGTAATAAAATAGTAAATACAAGAATGCATGTGAAAAGAGAAAAAGAAGCTAATAAATATGTTATACTTTTTGATCATCAGAAATAACATGAACATATTACATTCTTGGCTAATTCTGCTCTAAGTAACAAAGAGGACTTACTTACTTCAGTTCACAAGTGCCTGACAGCTTTTTTTTCCCTGTCTCCATCAGTTGATCTAATAAAAGGTATATAACTCCCTATAAACACAGCTTCATTTATATTCTTAAGTCATTAAAGCTACATGAGCACTAGAAGTATATTTTTCTTGTAAGATCTTTTAGGGAAGTATATGTCTTAGAAGTGATGTAGCCTTTCTAAGTGGAATATAATTTTTTCTTCTTTTTTGTTTATTGGTTTGTGGTTTTAGGTTTTTTAGCAAACTTCATTAAAAAAAAACAAACAACAAAACAAAAAATATTTGTCTTGATTTTGAAAGGAAAGGACAACTTATATCTTTGGTCCTTTATTTTATTTTTTTCACCGAGCTGTTTTAAATTCAGGGATATGCAATATTATTGGTTAGGCCCTGGCACGGGTTGCCCAGGGAGGTGGTGGAGTCACTGTTCCTCTGGGTGTTTAACAAAGGCTGGATGAGGTACTGAGGGACTTGGTTCAGTGAGTAATGTAGGTGGTAGGGGGATGGTTGGACTAGATGATCTTGGAGGTCTTTTCAACCTTAGTGATTCTGATATCTGCTTTGTAGAGAAGCAGACATGGATTTCTTTGGCATGTCATAGTTAGAGTAAAAAATCCATGACAAATTATTATGTTAGGAACTAAGGGGCTGGACTCCCACAGATGGGGACAAAATGCCCTCTGATGTACACTCACCAGCGTGTGGTGTGGTGCTAACCTTGAACTGCAGTGAAAAGGAACCAAAAAAGAAGCCTTGGAGGCAAAACTCAAATGCTTGTTTAAACAGGCTAGATATTGTTTCCTCTTGCAGTCTTTATTTGGACAAAATCTTTTGCTGTTCTTGAGCAGACTGTCCAGACCAGAGAGATCCCAACAGAAGAAGAGCAGGTGCTATTTGGGCTGTTTCCTTTTTCTTTCCTATTGATCTTCTACATGCAATATGTCATTCTTCTGAAGGAATGTCAATGCTAAACTCTTATATACTCATGTACGTACTTTGAAGCTTTATAAGCTCTTTGATAACTGTCAATCTATTTATATTTCAAATTTGAAGAAAGTTTGATCCCTTATTTTAAGCTTGTCAAGTAACTAAAACTAGTGTTTTGGGGAGACTTTCAGCTCACAAAAGTAAACTCTTCAGTTTCAGCAATGGGGACATAATCTAAGCTTATTCAGGCTTTGGGGCTTCATGGATATAGGTGTCAGGGAAACCTCAAAGTGGAAGAATTATTGTAATATTTAAGGGAGTTAATGGAACATATTAGGAAAATCTCCATGATATTTAGCTTTGTGCTTCTGATATTGGGACATGTACACAGTCTTTAAATGTAGAAAAAGTAACTTTCACATGCGGTGTAGAATTTTTCTGGTTTAATATGTTTTGGCGTTACACGTCAGCATCGTGACAAAGCAGCATTGTGATGCTTATGATGAACACTTTGAGCCTTGTGCCCTGATAGAACTAAAGCTTACACGCCAGCTCTAGCCAAAACAGGCAGTATCCAGTCCTGAAAAAGTCTTCACTGAGTTTGAGCTCCCTCTGCAACACCTAAAATTAACTTCTCAAATGCTTTGCCTCTACCTCTGTGCTTTTTTTCCCTACTCGGTATGAAACAAGTGTATTGGAAAAAGAGGATAGAACCAGCACCAGGACTCCTTTCAGTGAAACCAGGTGCTGCCTCTTGCCATGCAAGCTTGTTTAAGTTAATATACCTGGATTATCTTCAGGCTCGTTTAGCTCAAGTGAGCCATGTCACAATGTCATATTCTGGTTTCACAGAGCAATTACATTAGTTGTTCATGCAGAGCTGTCATCTGAACCGATGGAACTGATGAACTGCATTACTGGCTGCACTTCTAATTGTAGTTTTGCCCACACTTAACTTTGGATCCGTGTCCGGTGCCAGCCCCACTAGCTCAACTGTAACGCACCAGCTAATGAAACCTAGAGATGTTAATGGAGAGACAGGAGCCTGGGGAAGGCAGACTTTAGTATGTCCTAAGTAAACAAAACCATGGCAACAAGTGTTGACAATGGGGCATCTGAGGTCAATGCACAAGACAGGGGCTCCAGAAGCTTCAATCTGTTTCTCTTTCTGCCACTGATGTACCATATCATTAAGGGGCATCTTTGAACTTTTTCAGTCCTTCCTGGATATAAGTGTATCTCAGTGGATGATATACACTGTTTTAGTTCAGTGCTTCTGCCTTCCTTCACTGCTTGTAGTTCCAGAATTACCTCTTCTTGTACTAGGGTATCTGGACTTGACAGAGACCCTGCTGCACCAAGAATAAATAACAATCAGGTAGGAGAGGGATGTGCCCTATAACCACTACTAGAAATGTACTTCTCAGCTTGATTTATCTCCATTAGCAAGGATACAGGAACTACTTTAGTCCAGAAATTTTGTGACTTATTTGCATTTCCAAGGCCAAGTCACTCTAATCACTTAGTGTTCTACTGTCATTTTTTGAATCTTAAATATAATTTGAAAATTAAATTTAAGCTGCCTTTTTTTTTGTTTTGTTTCTTTCTCTGTTATGTTTCTTTTGTAGTTGTAGTTAGGGAAATGAGTCAAAATCTGAATCATCACAGGGCTGTTGGAAGAAGAAATGACAGATGAATTTGGCTGAGACAGGTAGAAAACATGTGTGATTGCTTTCAGTAATGAAATTGTATTGTATCTCCTGCTGTGTTTTCCTTTTTTTTAACCATACTGCCTAAAGTGTTTCCACCAGATAATTAGAATAACATCCAAGAACTTTTGTCCCCATGGTTTTGAAAAGTCAGCGGCATTGCATCCCACCTGACAGATTGGATTTGATTACTATTCTTAGGTTAGAGAGCAGCAAACCATAACGCAAGAAATCAGGGAAGCTTGCTGTAAAATTTAAATAAGTGCTCCTGTCTTCTCTCTGAAATTATTTAACCTTGACCTGATTTTTCTCTGAGAATTATCTTTGATGTCAGAATCATTAAAGGAATCATTAATGTCATTTAGTCACAAGACTAAGTTTGTTATGTATGTGTTTTTATCAAAGCTTATGGAGAGAATGATTGCAGCTGAAGGAAAATGGCTTTTTTGGTGGGTTTGGTTTGGATATTCTTTAAGAAATTGAATTCTTCACTAATATAATGGCAAGCAAAAGCAATTACTAGGAACACTTCTGAAATCTGCTTATGCGCTTGGTCTATGTTTCCCAAGAGAGCATGAGGAGTTGCATATTTACCACTCCCTGTCCAGCACAGAATCATGTTTGATGGAGGCAACACAAACAGGCCAGTTGATTTTATTTATAAAATACTATTAATTTACATGTTCATAACTGTACATAAGGATTGGTAGTGCAGAGAAATGTATACTTAAACATTTAAGAATCTTTTGAATATTCAATATGAATAGTTTTCCATAAAAGGGTGCTTTGCAGCAGGGGCAGATAAATCAGCAGGGAAGCAGGAATGGAACTATATCTTCATGTTTTTGCCTAACTCTTGATATTTGAAAGCCAAACTTAGAGAAGACAGTTGTTGCTGCTGTCAGACAGCAAAAATAAAAGCAATTACCCTTTATTTCGTACATTTTCTGTTGTGTAGGGAGATAGACTCCAGCCCTGTGAAACAGGTTTAAAAAGACAGTCTGGGTAAAAATCTAGGCTTTCTGCATATTATAAAACTGTAGTACCATCTCTCCTTTAGCTTTCTTTTATCATTTCTCCCAGGAATAGCCCTAAAAACATTTCTTCTTTGCAGTTGCATTAGAGAAAATACTGCTTTTCCTTATTAAAACAGTGCTGTCTGCTCAAGACTGCAGTGAAATTTAACCTTAAATCCACGATGGCTGGGGGAATCTGTTTCCTTGGTTGTCTCAATACCTGTAATACAGAGAAGGGAAGAACTCAGTAAAGTACCATTACATTTACTTTTTTTTTTGTCTCTTATGTTGAAGCACAGAAACTGTATCATAAAATGTTGTTTAAGGGACAATAATAAAGCCTTATGGTTTTACTGCACATTGTGCTCTTACCACAATATGTTCTCTTTTTCTTAGTCTTCTACTTGATGATTGTATCTAGGTTGTCTCTATTTTGTACCTCACAGAAAAATATTTTGCTGATTTTTCCATGATTTTAAATGGATGCTTACCAAGATTCAGGTCTTTATTCTTACTTAGCCAGATCAAACTGTCCTTTTTTTCTTTTTTAACCCAAAAAGGGTTTTCCTCTCTTAGAAGATCTCATTTAATCATTGTTTGAATCACATGACTAAATAAAATCTAACATTGCCATCTAGTGTCCAAACACTGGAGGATATACACTGTTTTACTTCAGTGCTCTCAGCCCTTCCGAGTATCGTTTGTAACTGTAGGGTGTTCAGCTGATAGAAATATTGTTTGTTTCCAATACTTCCATTTCAGTCATCATTTTTTCTCAGAGAAATAACTATGCCTAACATCACAATAACATTGTTTTATAACGATGCTAAGAATCTCAGGTGTTGTAGAGTTTCCAAAGGCCTGTGATCAGTATTGTGAATAGTCAACTGAGATAGGAAGTGCAGAGAATAAACTCTGTTAACTGTGCTTTTCCTCTTGCCATTCTGCTAGGAGCAGTTTGAAGAGTTGACTCAAATGAGCATCTTACCACACAATCTGATTTGACTGGGGGGACTAAAAAAAAAATTCCCTTGTAGAGGAGGTCTCAACAGTTGTGTGAAAGGAATGGTCAAAATCACCTAAATAAACCAAGAAGACAGGAAAACCATTCAATAAAGCATTTTATTACTGTCTCTTTTAGAAATAATGTGTTCAGGATCTTGAGTGGAGTAAACCTTTCCGCCTATATTCACAGCTTCTGTTAGAAGACTGCAGTTTCCTTACTCCAGTGATGCAGGTGGATTGAAATGCCAGTCACAGATTTCCAAGGGACAGTCTGAACATTGTCTTGCAGCTCCAGCTATCCACAGGCTGGGTTATGATCTTTTTCTGAATACAAAGCAGCAGCATGTCTTGTTGGGGAAAGTCCATTTCCTAATAGTGATCCTAGACAGCTTGAAGAACTTGTCCATGGCTCTGAGCATTCTGGGTGGCAGGAGAGGCAGGCTAAGCGTGCTGCCATTCCAGGTTTAGGTGCTTGCAACATAAGCATATATAATAAATGGTAGGCATACCTCTTTGAGAGATCCATTGATTTTAGGTCTATTCACTTCTTAAGTACAATGAACTGCTACACTGAAAATTTCTTTCAGAATTGCAGCCTGACAGCCTGAAGCAGACTGTCAGGCTGCATGTTTATCTGCTGCCCCACTGCACCCCCATGATTTATTCTCTTTTACGTGTTCCCACTATTGATTTTTCTTCTCTGTCTTTCTTCAAACACAAATATGATGAATCTCCTTGCCAGCCAAGGTGCCTTAACCACCTTTTGAAGAGCCCTTTCTTTAGGGTCTATCTTCCCAGCTAGTTTCAAGCAGACAGGAGCCTTTAGCTCAGCTTTCCTCCAGTTGTGTATACCTGGAGCATGGCTTCAGCAGAGCTCAGCACAATGCTAAGTGTGTAGATCAGACACCAACTATTTCAGTGTTTCAGAGTTGCTGCAGAAAGCCTCACAGTCAAAATCTGAGGTGTGATCATAGGTAATTGTTCTATCTTTTTTCTTTTTTTTTTTTCTTTCCCTGGAGCTGAGCTATAGAGAAAGATGTTTTACCTATATTTTTAGATTTCTTATTGCTGCCACTTCCCCTTTATGAGCTTAGAGTACAAACAGATTAAAAAAAACCCAAACTAACTAATTTTGGGGATAACCCATAATGAAATGGTTGGCAGGTGGCTGTTGTTTGCAGTTAACACACTTCAATCTGTGAAATGGTATGTAAAAATATGAAACTATTTGGCTGGGAGATAAGGACATAAATCAGATGTGGTTGGTTATTATGCCTTTAGACAGAAGCATCTCTTTGATTAAGAGAAACTTTACTTATCTACAGTTTTATGAACACATATAAATTGCTCCAAGGATCTTTTTATGTTTTCTGTCTTATTTATAGTGCTCATGTAGGGTTTTTTTCCTAATTTGTACTCCTGCCTAATGAGATAACATAAGACCTTAAAAGATACTCCTCATGTTACATGATGCTAAATCATGTTTCTTCTCTTGCATGCATGATGAAAGCAATTCTCAGCTGTGTTTGTTGGGTTGTGGTACATGTCTCCACTCCTCCCATCCCATGTTTGCTCTTTCCTATTCAGTGAAAACTAATGAAACTTTTTAAGGAAGTACAACTTTGTAGGTTCTCAGTGCTAAGGTATTAAATATCTAGTTTATAGATGTGTAATATGTAAGTATTGCTGGAATGGGGAGAACTCAGTTTTGAAAATCTCCTATCCAAGGAGTTTTATGTTTATTTAATGTAAAAAAAATAACTGTTGCATTTAATTGAATTGGAAACATCTTTCTGTTGATAATCAATCATGGCCTGTTTGTATGCGTTAAGAGTATGCTTGTATTTCTCTGGGCTAGAAGTTACTTCAAAGACCTATGCCACATGGTATGGAGGGTTATTTTGTTTTTCTCATTTCAAGAGCAGGCATTGGTACTAGGGAAGTGAATCTATTTCTCCAGAAGTAACGGTCTTCCAATCCCATTTTCAATGTCAGGCAAGTAAGCTATAGGTTTGTGCTGTGAGCTCCTCATGAGGTGATCATACATACGTAGACATGACTGTTGTAGTCTTTTACAGGAGAGAAAGGCCCCCTCAGACACAGGCTGTTAGTAATACAAAATTGTGAAAACAGTCTTCTAAAGCCAGTGAGATTGCTTTGGTTGAGGGTACCCCTGCAATATCAATAATGGGTGCTATCACAAGACTTGTCAATAACCCCAAAGCAATGCTTTCAGCCTGTCTGTGATCTGTATGTCATGTAGCTGCAGTAAGATTAGTCCTTCGGATTTTTGTGCATCCAGAGTCGCAATAAATAGCACACGAATTAGCCCTTCGCCCCTTGGAATAGCTACAGATTCTCATAGCAAACAAAATGATATTAGAATTGCAAATCATCGTGAATACCATCAAGCAATCAAAACCTAATATAGAAATGTATGCAGAGATAAAGCAGATATTGTGTTCTCCAGGTTTAATGAAAAGTGTCTGTACCTTTTGTAGTCATACTTCCATTTGATCTATTTCTCAGGCTTTTTTGTGATAAAAAAAATACCTGAGCATAGTGATTCATTAAAAAACAGATTATTTTCTGGCTATTTTCTTTTGTAAATATCTGTTGCAAGTTAGAGCCCATCTCTATTTAAAACCTTTTTCCGGAAAAGGGGGAGGGGGGTGGATTATGCTGGAGTTATTTTTGTACCATTTGTCTTATAGAATTTAGAATTACATATTAAACAACTCAGAATATTTTGATTTATTTTCTTTTTACATATATTTCCTGTGTCTCTAAAAAAAGTTTTTATGTAACAGTGAAATTAAAATATTTTATTTTTCTGAAATAGAGAAAGCACTCGAGATATTTTAACACAGGCACAGGCATTTAAAATGAGTAAGATTCTAGGGAGCAAATGTTAGTCCCATTTGAGGAATGAGCAGTTGTTGTGCACATGGCTATCTATTAAATCCTGTCACTTAAATATTTGTTATTTATTGACGCTCCTTATTGTATACAGTCACATAAGAATTATTACAGCTTTTTTAGCAATTGTTTTTACCCTTTCACAGTAGAAAAAAAATATAGGTTGACACTGTATGTTATTAACATTGAATAATATTCCAGCAAGAAAATTTTAAAAGTTACCTGTCTTTGGAGATGAGAAAAAGTACTGCAAATGTAAGAGATCTGTCTTTTAACTATAAATTCTCAGATGTGCTTTTTTAATTGATTAATCTGTCCAATTTATATATGTCTTTATAAATTATTTTCAATTATTAGATTCTTAACAATATCTTCCAAATAAGTTTTTCAGATAGTTATATTTGTATCACTCAAACTCAGAGTACTATAAACATAGAATCATAGCATGGCTTGGGAACTCAGAGCCATCTAGTCCCATCCCTGGCATGGCAAGGACATCCCACCACACAGCTCAGTGTCATCACAAACTCGCTGTGGCTGCACTTGATCCTGCTGCTCATGTCACTGACACAGATGTTGTACAGTGCCAGACCCAATACTGCTGTCCAATAGCTACTGCCTCTTTTCACTCCACTGTGGTGAGGACATGTGCAACCATAATAGCTTAAGTGCAACCATTTTAAAGCAGTGCACATCACATGCGCTGGGTTAGAGCTCCTTTTACTACTTAGGAAAGTCATGTTCTCCTTAACCATAAGCCACTATATCTCTATTTCCAAAGTGGTACAAGCTTTGCCCCCTTTTTTTTGAATACTTCTAGTTCTCTGTTTAGTAAAAAGAGCACCTAGCTAGGTCTCTCACAAACCTTACAGATTTTTATTTGTGGATTTGTGTTAGAAATAATGCCTTTATATAAAACATATTCATCCTACTATCCATAACATGCAGGTATAACCACCAAAGAGCCATAGTAAGTGCTATTGTGGGAAGTCTGCAAGTTCTCAGCAATAGTAACTGATCATTTTGGGAATGTATTTTCTGCTTGGGAGCAATGAAGTTGTGGTATTTTTCTTAAACTAAGCTTCTTTTACTGTTTATCCATGTAACTATCCCTTTTTGAGATCCTTCAGGTCTCCATGCAACTGCCTATTAAGCATTTGTTTTTCTTGGGAAGCTTCAACTTTTCCCTTCTGGGGTGCAGAGCTGAACTGCTTGTTTTGCTTAATCAGACAGGCATAGGTGTTCATGTCTTCATGATTCTTCTAAAATATGAGAGACATGGATTAGAAATTAATAGACAATATAAATTTAGTCATATGAGATACTTCCATTTAATGATGTTTGATCACTTCACTTCAAAATGCTCCTGAACTGGTAGGCAATAGAGCCTGAGTCAGCAGTCCTGGCTCTGCAGGGAGGTAAAGGCTGTAACCATGCTGCTCAGACAGGACTGGAGACACCAGCATATGAACTGGGCCAACTGAGGCAGGAGGCCATGTTTTCTCTCACAGCAACTAAGACTAGTCAGGGAGTTGACAACAATTAGATGGAAAAGGTGAGGCTTGTATGGAGTATGAAGCTTGTATGGAGAAAGAGGAGTGAAATGTATACAAAGCATTAACTTTAGCAAGATCAAATTGTAAAATAAAAAGCATGAGAGGAAAATACATTCATTTTAATGCAAGTTATTTCAGTTGTGGGGTGTTTTTGATATACTTCAGGTCAGAACTTTTTCTTCTTCGTCCATCCATCATTTGGTTTCATCTTTTTAGCCTTTAAGAGCTATTCTTTGATCGTTTTTCCTCAGGCTAGACCACTCTACATAGCATTGTTGTTTATTCTTGTCCACAGTGTCCTTTCAAGCTTTCCTGCTGCCTAGACCCAGTGATATGACTGGTTAATCTCTGTTTGCTTAGCTCTTGACTGGCCAAGTCATCTAAATGCCATTTTAAAAGGTGTGACTGATTTCTTGAATGGGAAGCAGTGGCTGAAAGATATTTAATGCACAAAGGGAATTAAGCATCTGGATTGGTTGCCATTATCAGTGAAGTCCAAGACACAAGGTTAACAAGTTCTATGCCAACTCTATTTCAGTGGAATATCTGGATTATAGCTGAGAAATGGCTTTTCTGTTTAGATGAAAATGACACCTTTGAGAAAGAGGAACAAAGGTGATCTGTTCCTGAGGATCTGGACTGGACTCTAGGTTTCTCAATAGTCCTTTTTATTATATTGGACAAATAAATTTCTCACTGTAGCTTTATATTATTCTTCTCTCATTCCCTTGTTCTTTTGTTCAATGAAAATATGTATTCCTCCAATAAGAAACTTTTGCATATTTTGTGAAGTTGTATGACTGGGCACAAGAAAGATCTAATTGTTGTAAAGTAGTTTCTTCAGTTCTTACAAAGAAACACCAACAAGCACTGTAGTGACATCACATGCTGGGTCACTGAATCTTGCACGTGCATGTTCAGCATTAGACTTCACGGATCTATAGCAGAAGCGTCATTTAATCTGGCAGACAAACACAAAGTCATCCATAATGGAAGTAGATATAGAAGGCACATGTTCTGAGCAACACAAATGCTGCTCAGTTTCTTAAACATAAACTCAGTAGGTAAATTAATCTTAACTCTAATTAAAACCTGAAAAAGAGGGAAAAAAAAATAAATTATTGCTGGCATTGTCAGGCTGGATTTTTTGGTACCAGAGGTTTTGTCTGCTACATTCCAGTCAGACCACAGTGACAGTGATGATGTATGAGGCCAGTGAGTCAGGCTGGTCAAATATCTTTTCTTCTATAATAGCTGGAAGCCACAAGAAATCCTGTAGTGGTTAATTATGAAATTATCTGTCTCTAAGGAAATTTTTTTTCTTAACTGTGTGAGCTGGCTTATTCCCTGAGGGGAGAATGTTTTATATTTCTCCAATAATTATACAAGGGAACTTAGAAAGTGCTGAAAGAAATGCCTTTCTTAAAATAAGTGGATATAAGAAAATTATAAAAGCCATTTTCAACTACAGACACAAAATAACTGATGTGGGAAGTAGGCTCAAATTGGGGGGAAATAAATCTTCTCTTTCAGATTTTTTCCTTTTATTTCAAAGGGTGGATGTGGATTGAATATTATCTCATTCAGAAGCAGTTGATAAGAGCAGTTTGCATGCTGAATGTTGGGTAGAAGAAGGAAAAGAGAGCCTGGCATTGCACAGCCTCCTCCTAGCAAGTTACACTTTCTAGGTCTAACTCACTATAGGCTTGTACCAGCAAGACAAAATCCATTTTCAGCTAATCTCAGGCATGAGAGCTTGAAAAAAATGTCACAGATTTCTTCTAGCTATAAAAACTCTATTAAGTTTGTAGACAGTAATATAAGTTAATTGAGCATTGCTGTTCCACAGAGACCATATAAAAGCATAACCAGAGCTGAGTCAAGACCTTCTGTGGTTCTGAGCCTATCAGTTTGCATAGCATGGTCCACACCCTGGGAGATGGGCTGAAGTTAATAATTGGTCTAATTAATCACCTACTAAAATTGTGTCATTATGGCACAGAGGGGTTGTATGCAGAAGAGGCACAAGCCAGTGTTGACTGTGATCTCAAGAGGCTGCAGTTGACATTACAATAGGAAATCCCCCTTTGCTGGTCAGTGCTGGTGAACCCCAAGAGAGTCTTGCCACAGCAGTGAGCAGCGGATGCTGAAGAGAGTAGGATTTCCAGCTGCTTTTGTGCGCAACCCGATGATGCTTTTATCATTTTTCTGCCCAGCCCCTTTCTGTGAGATAGCCATGGGATTTCATCAGGAGTTAAGTGCTGTGCAGGGCTGACCACATCAGTTTGGAGTGTTTAGGAGCCAGGAGCTACATACGTAGCAAAGCCAAGGAAACCAGACTCGTGAGCAGGCCACAGGACATAGGATGCGCAAGGTTGTGACAGAGCTGGCCATAGCTGGGAACACCACAGAGCTTGATTGCTGCCTGTGCCTGTCTGTGGGGCTATTTAATCACTTCTGCTTGGCTTTCAGGGGCCTGGTGATTGCCTAGATGGTATTTTAAGAAGGTGATTGAATGGATCAGCATTTCACACAGTGCAATGTCTCAGCAGGCTGACAGAGGCTCAGGGGTTTGCAGGGTCTGCAAGCCTACCTCAGAACAGTCTGCTCCATTCTGGTACCATGTGCTTGGACCCACACTAGGAGCAGCATAGGCTCATCTGTTCAAACTGCCTTGCCTGAGCAGGTGGGAATGATGTACACCTTTAGAAACAGGATCAGAACCCGTCTGTTAGTGACTACAGCAGGACACATATGATATGAAGGAGGTAAGCAATGGAGTGCATGTAAGAAGGTTTGGTTCAACACCTACTTAAAAGTCATATATGCTGCTTAGAACAGCTTTCACAATGTTTAAGTTCTAACTATGATGAGAACAATCGAGCTTATAATGAAAAGGGTGAAAGTCTCTTCACGAGGTTTCAGCATCTACACGGCTATCAAAATGTTGCTTTGCTTTGCAAAGTGTTAAGTTGGCACACATAAATTATTTAAGTGATTTCTGAAAGCCAAATGACTGCAAAGGTACTGAGGTTGCATATAAATTCTGAAACTCAGGAGACACTGCTGGAGACAGGTACAGCACAGCGGAGCGTAAGAAATGCAAACTGAATTGCATAGCATACAAGCAGCATTAAAGAATTGTATCTCAGCTGCTAGTCAGTGAACCCAAACATGTTGTACATTATGCAGACTGCTTAGGAATTTGCATAATTATAAACTCTCCTTGAAACAGTAAGCATTACTGCAGAATTCAGTAATACAAAAAGCAACATTAATATGCATTGATGATTTGACTTTTTAATTTTTCCAGGGTCTTTTAAAACACCCAGGGTTTAGAACAGGCAAAATAGGGACTTTTTCAGTAACAAGTAATCCTTATTGAAAAGAAATGGAGAATAAAAATAGAAACTTTTCATTCTAATATAGAGTAGTTGTCTTGTTGACTTTTGAAACTGTTTCTGGTTATCTTTTCCACTTTAGATATATTCTTAAGCTCCTCCAACGAGTAATCCATTGAAGCATAGACTTCCAATATGTGAGGGGCTTCAGAAAAGATTATCTTTATTGCTGTGGATAGCAGACAATATGATTACGTTAGGGTACTCTGCTGTGTGGCTGTGGAGCAGAGGAGCCGAATTAGCAGCAGAATACTAATATTGATAGTACTTCACAGAAGACTGCAGAAGAGTTCTTTCCAGGGAAGATGCAGGGAAGAAATGTACAAGTTTAAATATGAAAATGATAGACTTCTCAAGGAGACAGGAATAAGAAAATAATCCTTTTGTTAACAAAAGAGGAAGAGAATAATGCTTTGGGAACTTTTGTGAGCTCTATGCCTGGCTCATATTTAAAAGAAAACCTGGTTTGGGGAGCAGTTTGGGAGGGAACATTATACCCTGGTGAAAACTCTCATCCTGTTTACCCTGAGGTGACTTTTGTAGTAGCTTCAGGTAGGTTTTACATGTTTTCTAGAAAGAAGGTGGAGGGCAGGTGACCCCACTAATGCAAAGGCTGCAGAATAAATTCAGTCCAAGTGTTGGTGCCAAGTCTAACTGGGACTCAACCACAGCTTTGTGGTGGTGGTGGTGCTCAGAGCAGTTTCTCAGAGGTTGCCTACTGCTTCTGGTTCAAGTACTGCTAGATAAATTAAGAAAGAAAATAATGCAGAAGTAGGCTGCTTACAGAGGCTAAAAAAAAGAGTTCAAAAGGATGCGTGGTATGCTGGTAATGCTGGCACATCAGTAGTCTGCTGTTCCTTTGCCCTCAGCTATTTCATTGCAGGGCTATTGTGTGAATTTTGAGAAAAGTGGTGATGTGCTTTTATTTACCTCTGTGAGCATTTTGAGTCATCCTTTGCCATGCCTGTTTCCAGAGTAATAATCTCTTTAATTCCAGTCTTTTAAAAAAGCTTTTAGAAATTAAATAAAACAGGAAGCATCAGGCTAACAAACAAATATCAAGCAAACAAAACAAAGTGTAAGCCTCTATGCAAAATAAATAATTATGCCAGCAGAGAAAACTACCTCTAATTTTTTTCTAGCGAGAAAATCGACATAACAATAAGTAATATGTAATCTTGCTTGCTTTCTGTTCCTAGCAAACAGAAAAGCTGCTAGCTCAGGCAGAGCAGGATCCAGTTAATTTCCTATATCCTCAGGCCAATTAGACAAGTTGAAAAATCAATCTCTGTCGGTCTTGTGCATGGGTATGGGTTGTGAGTGGGAGGCGTGGTAGTGCTGGCTAATAGTAATTTGCTTTGGAAAGATAAGAACATTAATGTAATATTTGGTCCATCTATGCAATAATATTGTCATTAAGATAAGATTTCCAAAAGGTTAATTTTAAATACTCCTTTTACAAAATTGTGAGAGGCTCAAATCTCCTTCTCTCATCTATTTGCAGTTGTCTTATTAGTGTAACCAGTAATGAGGTTTACCTGCAAGTGATCACTAACTGACTAAATCCACAGTGACACTTTATTTATATGGTAATTTCAGGAGGATTTAGCAGGGTGTGTGCAAGAACACGTACCAATATTTGAATTCTGTTTATATTTCCTGAAGCTCAATTTGGACCACTAGCTCAACTGCTTGTTCTTACCATCTTTTGTAGATAAAGATTTGTGCAAACCTGTATGGATTTAAGCTTCTGAGCTATTGAGCACTAGTTAATTCAGATAGTGGAGCTGTAGGGCAGGGGCTACCAAACTTTCTGACCCTGAGAGCCATTTTCTAAATTATTTAATGTTGCTAATAGCCATATGCTTTTGTAAGTCTGTCTGTGTCCCCTGTATTTCACAAACCGAGACCTTATGCCCCATTGTCCCTATACCCATCGCTGTTCTGAAAAAAAAAGCTAATTCTAGCAGATTGCTGCTATCATATTTTGTAAGAGACCTCTGGGTTCTACTGAGAGTAAGACTTTATTTGCTCATTAATAAGCATGCATATTTATGGTTTGTACCATTTTCTGCTGAGCAACTTTTTCTTCTTGTTTCCGAGATGTGCTGAAGTTCAGATCATATTCTGGGAATTGTCTCTTCCCATTCCCTCAGCTTGAGCCAGCCTCAGATTCAGCAGGCAGCGCTCATTCTCCTGCCCTCCCACACCTCTAATGGCAAACACCCTTGAGTTATTCTGCACTTGGACAGATTTTTCTCCCATGTGATATAGCAGCCAGATTCCTCCAAGCAAGTGGCCTGATTAGAGTTTATCCAATTCTAAATGGTCTCAGTTATTCCGGGAATATGCTATAGTAGTTTCTCCACCAATTACAACACTGAATATCATCCAGCATTCATTTTTATTCTCATTTTATGAGGGCTAACATAAGTAGGTGAGATTTTGCTGGGCCTGTACATATGTTAGCAAAGCACACAACTTTACATCTGCAGAACACGCACCTGTGCCGTGTTTGTTCTTGGGCCGCACCACTTCTATTTGTTCCTTGGGTTCTGTGCAGCATCAGTTTGAGCAAAATGATCTGCACCATGTTTTATCCTCCATTCTTGCTTTCAGTGAGCTTTTAAATTATTTCAGTGGGCACTGGGATTGAGTGGGCCACGTTGCTTGGAGGTGCAGACCTGGGCTGGGCCTGCTCGTGTATGTGCCCCTCTCAGCAAAATTCCCTTGCTAGGCACTCGGATTCTCATTTTGAAATAAACTTTATGTACAGAGTAAACCTGAGAAGGGAGGACTTTTTTTCCAGTGGTTTAGTAAAGCTTATGTCCCTGGATCTAACGTTGTAAGTAAGAAGCAATTAAAGAAAACTAGGGGGTTTCTTTAGCATTCTCCAGGGTGCTGTCAACAAACACATTTTGCTGCCTGCAGCCTGTTACCAGTTGTTACCTTTTACCACAGATACTCTTTTATTTCCCTGTCCATTGTTTTAGTTACTCCATGAATAAAGAGAATTTAATTTGCCTCAATCTTAGAGCTACTGCATTTTTAAGTAATTGCGACTGATATGGGACTATCGGAGCTTAGCATATTATAATATATATTAGCTGCTCTAGCCAGCTCTTGTAAACAACCTCTTTCAGTAATATTTCATTTCTATGCAGCTGGAGGTTTGCCTGAGCATGCAGCATACATATTTTAGCCTAGAATAGTTAAAAGCACATTTGAATAACAGAAATTCAGGAAGTTAATACTTGCATGTACCAGTCAGTTTTAATATTCCTGCCACACAGAAACAATTTTACAGACTCTTACTTAAAATTAATTTGTGGATTTGAGTCTTGCAGAGAACTCGTAAATGGTCTGTTCTGGATTGGACAGCAAACTGCCAGCACTTGCTTAAGAGGTGTTCGGGGAGCAGGCAACAATGGAGCCTTTCTTCCAAGCCATCTTCCTAATGCTCCACCTTTGCTTCTCCTCTTCCTCCTGTGCGCAGTGAAACTCTGCTTCATTAACATCCTTTGGAAGATGATACATTGCTGTCCTCAGAAATGGGCTTTTCATACAAGGTATATAGCTCATTTTTATGAAGTAAAGTGTGGGTGGGTGCTCTTTGTTATTACTTTTTATTAACTCATTATGTTATTTTCACCAAAAAGACTGCTCAGGTAGTTCTACTAGGAATTGCTTATAAAATCAGCTGTTGCAGAGAGTAGAGAGCTAATACAGTAATTTTCTACCTTGTCTGGAATTTAATTAGCCAGAGAGAGGTTTGGGGAGCGCTGAGGCTTTCTGAGCAGCATGGCTGGTAAAGTGTGGGCCCGTGTGTGTGTGCTCGCACTTCCAGGCCAACCTCCCTTCTGATTTCAGTCCAGTCAGATTTTTTTTCCTGGTTATAAAGAAAGGAGTTGGCAGGTTTTGCAAATATTAAGGCTGCATATCCTATTAGTTACACTCACCTCTTGTCTCTTAATTAGCCTATTGGCACATGGAGTAAGCTTCTATTGAAGCATTTGAGGACATGAATCACTGCTTTCAGACATCTCTGGGGAACTGCCACAGTACTCACAGCTGGAAATTTGACCTTAAGTACTTCTTAAAGTACATAAATCCTATGGGTATAGAGGCTGTAGGTGTTCTTATTGTAGTTTTGCGGGATCACAGACTTCATTTGTCTTGCCATTATTTGTTTGTCCTTTGTGCTTATGTGGTGTTTTTTTCAGAAGCTCTCATTCATTTGTGAGCATTAATTAAACTGTTCACATCTTGCAAGGTAAGTTCAGGTACTGTACATGCTTCAGAACTGCTCCTCTTTGGTGTCTTTGAATTGCATTGTTTCTTACCCATGGAAAATGACACATGAATGTCTTACCTGCAGTGGCCTCTTCTTCGTTCTTTTGCATTATATCTGCTGTGGCTGACTGGAAGCCAGTATGGCCACCACTTTCCCTAGACCTCAGGAAAAATGTAGGTGATATGACAGCTATGTTACTCCCACCAGTGGTGTGACAGTACCAGGAAATTAAATAAGCTGATGTAGATGCAAAAAGTGAGAATACAATAAAAGCAATGATATTGACTAAGTAGAACATGCTGTCAAAGTAAAATCACTTGGGAAAAGAGGCATGTTTTTGCTCTCTTCTCTCTTTGTATTACAATAATCTCAGGAGACACAGGAGCTGTAGGAAGAAATTGCAAGTTTTGACTACATTTATGAGGAAAAGCAGTATTATACAAAGCAGTAGTCTAGGCCTGATCTTTTGTCAGGCCATGTTGTCTGTGTATTGTTGAGAGTGACCAAAGCAAAAGCAGGCAAATGGTCAATTTAATAAAGTATTTAAGAAGTCTTTGGTAGTATAATCTGACCCAGAGGGTTAGTGGAAGTACTGATATTGCTAGAATAATGCCCTTTATGTCTTGAGCTTGGTAGGCTTTACTGTTTCATGAGTTTAGTGAGTTTTTTGTACCTCCAAGACTAGAATACCAAATAGCTACAGCTCCTGTGCCGTGTTTTTTATTTTCTTTGCTATTTTGGTTAACAGCAACTCACTCATGTTTTTTGACCCAGTACACTCTTAAGGGAAGGTAAATATTCATGGGAATATAAAGGGAAGATAAATATTCAAATTGCTGTGGTTTGTTCACATGGGCTACAAACAAGATAGACTGAAACTATACGGCATCTGTGTTGCCCTTGCTACTGTTTTACCATTTCCAAAATGGTGAAGTAGTCAACAAGAAGAAATACAAGAGAATTTCTTTATAAGATCGTGTCAGATGATGAAAAAAAAAAAGTAGTATTCAATAATTATTCTCTTTTTGGGTCTTAAGTGAAGTAAGTATCCTCTGAGAAAGTTGTGGGGTTTAGTATTTAATATATCTAGTAAAAGTCATCAAATAAGTGTTTCCTCCTAAGAATCCTTTAAAACTATCTCCCTGGAATTAGATTTTTTTTCTTACATTGTAATTCACAGATGTTCAATAAAATTAGTTCAGTGAAATCAGAGTGGGTTTCTTTTCCTAGTTTATATTGTAGTGCTGAGAGAGGTAACACAATTCCTAAAGCAAAGTCTGATCAGTTACTACTGCACTAGAACGGATTTGTGGGTTTTCATATTAAAATCCCTGACAGTCTCAAAATAAACTTTGCAGTACAAAAGATAGTAGGGATTGCTGCCTTTGGTAATAGATGAAGTTAAGACGTTCATTAGATAACCTCAACTCTTATTAAAACCTTTTATTTAATACAGAAGATACATTGCTCTCTCATCTTGCACTGCAGAACCTGTATCACTCTGATAATCAAAAACAAGAGAAGCAGAAGGGAGCAGAAAAAGCTGGACTAGACTCCTGCAGTGCCACCAGTCCTTCACAAGCTCGTGAAGACTATAACACAACCTATGACTAGCTCCCATCTGAACATGAAGCCACATGTATATCCTTTCTGCCAAGCTTTCTGCCTCTGTAACTGAAGATCTTAGAAGCTGAAGGCACTCATGTTTGACATGAAAAAGTAGGGGGATTTAGTTCAATCTGTTCATCCTTAGTGTCTGCCTCTGCTACCTGAGATGCTCTTCAAAGAGTGGGCAGCCTGCTGAAGGTCCCATTCCTGAACAGCTTTAGATTCTCAGTGCTGTCCACAGCAAACAATTCAGATAGAATTTAAACATACAGCTTATGTATCCTACTGCTGCATGAAGTTTTTCATTTCTTCTTGATAGGTGAGTGTGAGTCTTGTCACAGCAGTTTCCAAAGTTGCTAACCTCAGCTCTGGGTCACTGCCATGTAGAGGAATCAGCAGGAAGGTTCATAGTTGCTGCCCCAGAGCACTGTCCTGGTCAGAGCCAAGCCAGGAGCCAGTGCCCAGAGGAGCTCGAGCATGGGCACATGGTCAGAGGTGAAAAGTGGTGACCTCTGACAGAGGAGATGGACAGAGAGCTTGGGGACATGACCTGCTGAATTGCTACTTCAAGATTTGACAGTTGTTCTCAATCAGTTCTGAGCTAGGAGTTGTGAACAGAACTATCAAGAGTACCTGTGTGATTTGGGAGTTCACTTCCCTAGAAACCAATGGCACAGGCTCATAAGAGGATGCTGATATGCCTTTGCTTGCAGACTGCTCCACGTACTCACCCTCAGTGCCATCTGAGGCAGAGGCTGCACCGAGGAGTGTTGGCAGGCATCGAGTCCAGGCCATTGTACCTCATGTCTCAAAGGGCCACATTACCTTGGGCTCAGCTGTTTTAACCACAGATACATGGCTTTCTGCTTGGGAGTTGATCCACATCTAGTGAGCTCAAAATATGGGTTGAGTGAATTTATGTCTGCAGGCACAGGGAGACAGACCAAGTCACATTGGCATATGTGACAGTGTTCACCTTTGAGACTGTGATGCTCTGATGACTCAGTAAGAAAAAGTGAAAGTATACATTTGAGATTATGCTCCTATGCATTGAATATCTGGAACTGAAAATAAGTTGCCAAATGAATGTGACAAGTTTCCATAATCCTAATTACCTGATAATTCCCTGTTATGCTCTCTGCAACCAAAAGTTGCTTCTAAAAGTGAGAGACTATTCCAAGAGTGTTTCTTTGTATCTTCTAGCACTAAGAGCACTTAATTCACACCAGAGAACTGAAGGAACAGGCTGATGCATCTTGGCACTTCAACCAGGCAACTGTTCCCAAAATACTGATTGTCTATGACGATAGTAATAAGATCCCATCGAGGAAAGCTTAAAGATGTAAACTTTTCTGGTGTCTTTTTACAAGTTTTTTAATTCCTTCTCCAACAATAGTGAAAGGAGTCAGACTGTTGCTTGTAACTTAACGGTGGTACAGGCAGGGCTTTGGCTTTTTTCGGCACAGATGGTTTTACAAGACTCCAGGCCTGACAGGAGTATGTGGGAAGGGCTTATCATCCAGGAGGAGTAGGGTTCTAGGAAGACAATTAGCTGACCTCATTTGTAGGGCTTTACACTAGATTTGAAGCAGAGTGGGGTTGTTGCTGGGTTCCTGACAGTAGGGCAGAGTTCTGGTAATAATGAGAACCAGAAGACCTCACACTCTTCTAAGGTGAAAATGGTGTGCTCAGGATGCTCTCTGAAATATCTGTACCCCAGTGCATGCAGTATGGGGAATTAACAAGAGGAGTCAGAAGTCTGCATGCGGTCAGGTAGCAATTACAGAGTCTTGGTGGGACAGTTCCCATACTGACTGTGGCCATGGATGGGGTGTACTCTTTAGGAAAGAGAGGCCAACAAGGACAGGAGGTGGAATGGATCTTTATGTGAACGAGCAGCTTGAGTGTATTGAGTTCTGGCCAGAAACGGACAAGGAACAAGCTGAAAGTTTGTGGGTGAGAATTAAAGGACAGGCTGGCATGGGGAATACTGTTGTGGGTGTCTATTACAGGCCTCCTGATCAAGAGGAGCAAGTTGATGAGGTAGGGCAGTGGATGTGGTTTACCTTGACCTCAGTAAGGTCTCCCACTGTCTCCCACAGCATCTTGGTGGGTAGACTGGGGAAGTGTGGCCTGGAGGGCATAGTCAGGTGGATTGAGAGCTGGTTGAAGGGAAGAAGCCAGCGAGTTGTGATTAATGGGACAGAGTCTAGCTGGAGGC
>VXBZ01009845.1:113471-174402 GCA_013399135.1 Heliornis fulica | reverse complement strand
GGGTGCTGGTGGACAGCAAGATGACCATGAACCAGCAATGTGTCCCTGTGGCAAAGAAGGCCAATGGCAACCTGGGGTGTATTAGAAGGGGCGTGGCTAGTAGGTCAAGAGAGGTCCTTCTCCCCCTCTATTCTGCTCTGGTGAGACCGCACGTGGAATATTCAAGACCTGACTGGATGCTGACCTGTGCAAACTGCTCCAGGGAACCTGCTTTGGCAGGGGGGTTAGACTTGGCGATCTCTGGAGGTCCCTTCCAACCCCTACAATTCTGTGATTCTTTATGTGTGTCTATCACAATACTTACTGCTTTTTCCTTATGGAAGGTCTGAGAAAGACCTGAATCCCAGGGTTTTGATTGGCAATATGCCTCTTTTTTTTTATTCTTAGTAATAAATTTTTATTTATTTGTTTATGTTGAGTCTTTTCTGGCAAGAGAAAGCTATCTGTGGGTTAACCACAGCCTTCCATTTAGTGTTCTCCAATGTGTTTTTCTGAGTCAGAATGGAGTTAGACTTTACCGAGGTCTCCCATGACAGGCTGAGACTGATGAACCCCTTGGCATTACTTCAAGGCTAACATTATAATCCTAATGATATTTATTCAAGGTCTGATGGTTCAATTGAATATGGCATATCAGTCAACATAATGGGGTAATTGGGCAAATATTAAAACTGAAAGTTCCTCTTCTGTTTCTGTCCTGACATTTGGATGATCCTTCATCCACCAGACCCTGTTGTAGTCCTTTGGTAATGCTCTCTGCTATTTTTCCTCATTTTCCATCTCAATCTGAGCTTTTCCAATTTTGCAGCCAGTTTCCCATGCCTAATTTTGAAAACATTCTGGAGGCTTTACAATGTATAATGTATCTTTCTGTTCACAGTATCTGCTCCACCAGGCTGCTTTGTAAGTTGGTACTTTGTAAATCACTTTGGAACACCTTGTACATAAAAACACTATCTGAAAGAAAATTTTATTCACTGTCTTGTTCACATGAATTACCACAGCAAACAATTTTGGCACAGCCCTCTGTCACAGATTTTGTGGTAACTTTTTAAGAATTTCTGTTGTATTTTTTGGTATAAGTTGATGAATGATAAAGAGAATAGGCAAGCCTGTAAATCGTATACTGTGTCAGGATGTCCTCATTTAAAGTGTATGATTGGGTAGAATTAAAATATTCTATAATGTATTTTGAATAGTGCTTTTGAAAAAGAAATTAAGATACTTTTAAACTATTTTAGTTTAAATGTAGATTAATATATTGCTGTTAGAAAAAAGTAATGGTGCTGGCCACTAATTACACAAAAAGTCAGGAAGCCCCAAGGCATAGTGAAGAATCTATAGTTAACCTAGTCCCTCAAAAGACATTTTATAGTGCTCTTGTTGTTTTATTTTAATAAATAATTGCATTTACATAAAGTGATGATGGATAACAGGATTTGAGAAAAATGCAAAATATGTTTTAACCATCCTTGACAATAAAGAGATATTTAGTATGGTATGGAACAGAAGAGCTCAAATCTTTGTAAGAGACACCTAGGGCATGTCCATTGGGTAAGAGTATAGGAATGAGGTGGTTGTGTTGAGGTGAGGAAAGCCATTAAAAGGAAAAGAGGCTATTGAAAAGCTGTGAGCAAACCTTGACTTAACAAAAGGTTACACAGAAAGGAAGTTCAAGATTGTAGTAGGCAGTATAAGAGGTAGAAGTATCCTTAAAGGGAAGAAAGACAGGGTTGCAAAGAGGTTCAAACAAGGCTACAGATTCTTTCTTCCCATCACACATTCTGTTTCCTGGAACATTTTGCAGTCCTTCTGTGCGCTACTGAAGTACTGTGTACCTGCCTGAAGTGCTATAAAGTAAGAAGAACAAGGTAAAACAGATATAAAGTCCTCTGCACAGAGAATATGGAGCATTTCCTTTTTCAAGTGACTTCCGAGGCAATATTACCTTGAATGTCATAGCTGAATTACATGACTACAGATCAATACAGAAGAAAAGCACTCCTAGTTGACTATGTTTCTCTTCAGATTTCCAAACTGAAATTAGGAAAAAATATTATCTAGTTTGTCCTTCATGGCTCATCACCTTGGATGACTGTTGGGTAGCATTATGTTTAGCACAAAAAGCTTAATGACCCATGGTTCTAATTTATAAGCAAGAAATTAGTTGGGTTTGGGGTTTTTTTTAAAGGCTGCCTGAAGAGCACTCTTTAGATTTGCTTGCCTAGACCTTCTGACAGCCATATCATGGTGGCATATTCTGAGACCACTTGCTACTATTTATTTGTTTATGTAGTAGAAATACAATGCCTAGAATTATTACCTTTATAAACAAGAACACAGAAATGCTTGCAATGAGTTTTGGCCAATGTGAAATCCATCCTTTAATTGTGTATGAACATGTGTGTTTTCCATGGGGGCAAAAAGAAGACTTCTCAAATGCTCATTGACCCATCACTTGATGTGTAAACAGGGGATGAAAAGTTCCAGTCCAGTGGAAAAAAAAAAACAAAAAGTGCTGTTATTGTTTTGATTAACTCCATTGTTGCTCATGGTGGTAAGTAGCCACAATCCATTCTATGCCACCATGTTGTCTTTTGATTAACTGCCTTTAGTCTTAATATTGTGAACAGAATTAACACCTCTTGATACCAGGAATGTTTTACTGCCCAATGGAGCAGCTGCTATAAAGAATTTAACACCATAACTGCATTTCTTATTGAATCTGCCTCATTGGGTTGTGGTTATTTTGGTGGTTTGTTGTGTGGCAGTTGGATTTTTTTGTTGGAGCTGACTTTTAAACAGTTTCCTCATAGCAAAAGTGAATAGGCTTTGGTGCTTGTCATTTCCTTCACCTGAAGAAGATAATTTTTTATAATGATGATGATCTTATTAGTTGTGGGGCTTTTTCTTTTTCTTTTCTTTTTTCCTGGAACTACATAAAAATAGGAGATGCTTTCAAATTCTCAGTCCATATTCTAGACTTGAAGACAAACTCTAAGCTAGTAATAGTGTTTCTCCTTGACAGATAGAATTTAGGAAGGATTAAAATGCAGATGTGGATACAGATAAAAACAAATGTGTAAGTCTCAGACTATAACAGAAGTTAGCTCTTAAATATAGTTAAAATGTTCTAATTCTAAAATATTATAAAATGTCCTATTCTTTGTGTTGCTTTATCTACTTGTTTTAACAAATCTCTATAGTTATTAAAAACTGAAAGATGAAACAGAAATTCCAGATTTGGGACTTGCAGCAGAAGGGGGAAAAGTAGAATACCCACCCCCCTGGGTCCTATTGCTTTATGAAGTAGCTCCTCTTTAGCACCCCCAGTGCTTAACCCACATTCAGTAAGTCATGTGTGTGTTATTTATGTTGTAATGACAGAATCTTAAGTTTAGTGCTGTCTTTGATTTCTGCATTGACACTTCAGACTGTAGTCCTCCCCTGATATCTAGATGCAACTTTCATTAGCAGGTTTGTATCATGAGCAAGTTTCCTTCTGTGAGAGGGAAAAAGAGGGCTATTTCCAGAGTTTTAAACAAGTTCCCACTTGTGTATCTGCAAGCTATTTTACACTTCCATGTTCAACACTTGCTCACTTTTATTTTTCTAAGCTTTCTTTATATAGAAGAAATTGTGACTGACATCTAGAAAGTCACCTTAGGGAGAAATGTAACTGTATTTCCTGTAGTAAGAATGGAGAGGAGAGTTCTTCTCCTAGACTACTGTATTTCTTGTGTTTACCAAACTGTTTCCTCATTACTGATCTAGAAAATAATTAAAAGAGATTTTCCTGTCCTGAGCTAGCTGGTGAGGTATTAAAGTGGTCCTCTTTGCCCCCTCCAAACATTTGTGTTGGGGGTGCCACTATTTTAAACATGGGAATGTTTATAAATATTCATCAATAGGCAATTCTGTAGGACCAGTCCATCTGAAGTGAAAGATTCAGTCTGACACAACGTCCTCTAGTCCACTGCCTATGATAGTGCTCATCCTCTCAATTGTGTGTCTGAGCTAGGTACTAATTGCTCTTGTGTTTTTCATGGTGAGAGAGGATAGACAAAGAAACAACCTTTAGCTTCTTTTGGTACTTGAGAAAATAGTGGCAAAGTTTGGATCTAATTTAATGTTTTCATTATACTTCTACGTAGAATTTGTTTTATTAGTAACTGAATTATGTTTCACAGAATCACAGTATATTAGAAGTTGGAAGGGACCTTGAAAGATCATCTAGTCCAACCTCCATGTTTCACTGGTTTCTATCAATATGTCTTTATTCCATACCAATTGTGAAGAGCACCAATGTAGAGTACAGAAAATCACAGATCATAGATAGCACTAAGATGGCATTAAGAGCATGCCCTTTAAAATTATGTATTTTAATTAGACATTGACATCTCTTATAGACTATACATGCTTATTGGCATATCTGCAGGCTATGTGATTTGAATAAACCCAAGGTATCTAGAGAATTGGTCTGCAGATGTAGTTTAGTGGTTTAATATAGCTGTTGTTCAGAATGTATCAAATTTATAAGTATTTTAAAATTTGTATGGCACATAGATTCTATGTACTTAAAAGCCATTCATTACATAAATAACACTTTCCTCTTCTGTTGATTTTCACAGTTGATTGAAAAGTAAAAGGACAATCTTGACAATATTAAAATCTTTGAGACTGGAAGAGGTTTTGTTGAAACCCACCTGGATTTATATAAAAGTTACAAAGACCCAAACTTGTCATCCATAAAGAAAATACATTGTAGAGCAAGCTTATTTTGGCTCAGGTGTACATAAGGAACAGTAAAGTTCAATCGACATTCATAATTACCATGATCTGTTTTGTTCTGGACTTCAGTTTTATTCACAGGCTTCAAGAAGCTTTCCTGTGCTTTTGTGAAATAACTCTTTTGTCCTGTGTCTAAGTACTGAATATGATGACTGCAGAATCTTGAAACTAAGGAGCACATTACCAATTTTTCAGCATAACAGTGCTGAAACTTCATCTTCGAGTTTGTATGATTCACTGTCAGTTTGTGCTGTTCTCCCCTATCAGAAGAGCTCTCTCTTGGAAATGAGGCTGGGAACAAGACCTGTCGTTTATGTTAGTGGCTTCTCCTGTCTTAAGTTACATATAAGTGTTCTCCTTTTTCTCATTGTCTGAGGCTTTCAGGTAGAAGAAGGAGCTGAAACAGAAAATGTGAGAGAGAATTTAATTGTGGATGGGGAAGAAGAATAAAAAGTGATTTTATTATGAGAAATGTGATATGTTCTGCTTCTTAAACTATACATCCCTTTGATCTACTGACTGTCCTTGCAAATGATAGCTTTCTTTTTGCATCTACTAATCTCAAGGATGCAGCATGAGGAGATCTAGTGCCTCCCCTTCAGCTACACCAGTAACACATGAGGAAGGGACTCATGCATGTAAGCTGCAGCAAATGCAGGAGCTGTGTCACTTGCATTGCAAGACTCGTTCTGGTATACAAAATCTGACATGTTACTGCTGGAAGAGGGGGAGCTTGAAGCGCTTCTACTCTAGAGGCTTACTTAGGTCCTGATATCTGGTCTGAACTGTGAATGTTTACTGATTCAAAATAATCTGTTGATATTGTGAACGAATATTATTTTCACAATTATAATTAACAAAATAATAATTATTGTTCACACTAATAATTACTATTGCTCACAATAATATTTTTTTACAATAAGTAGTCATCAGATGTAAGGACTTGCAGGGCAACAGAGCATAAGTCTGGAGGTCAGATGTGTACCCTGTTTTATAGCTGTGTATCATCTGGAAGAAATTATAACTGATTTTTACCTGGTTCCCAGTTCTCTTTCAGCATTTCTGCCAGGAAAAATCTATTCCACTCACAGACCCTTAATATTTGCTTGAAGAAAACCACCATACTGAACACACTTTAGTAGTGTCATGAGTTTGTCACTCCTGAAAAAATTTGGCTTTACAAATGAGCTGAATCATAAAATAAAGTTACTATGAGCGTATATGAGTTAGAGAAATAGAAGAGTGGGATTGGGATAGAAGAAATTGCTTTACCTGAAGAGCATGACTTCCATACATACCCCAAAGGAGAGGTTTGAAGGGGCAAGAGCACATCCCTTGATTTTTACCATCCAAACAGCTATGATCTACTTTATAGCTGGTCAAAAGCAATGACTCTAAACTTCACAGCTTAATTGCTCATTTGGCAACACTATCACTGTGAGATATTGTACAACCTTTCACTATAATAATAGTTAATCACACATATAAATGCTACATCATTAGTGCTTGGTAATAAAGAACTGCCATACTGTTTGACCACCAGACAGGGTTCAGTAGCATTGCATTCTGCCAATTTTTTTTTGGCTGAAGAATAGGGGTTCTCATAGCAGAAAAGAGGGGTTTACATCATTTTTTTTAAAGGTGGAGTGAAATCTCTGACATTCTGCCCAGTTTCTTACCAGTAAATACTCCTTTTCAATTTCTGCCCTTTTTATCAAGAGGGTAAGTCACTCAGATTATCCTGAATTCAATAATGTCTTGATCTGGCTGTTTTCAGTGGCCTGGGAATCTTGAAGGTCACCAAAGTGGTTGTAGTAGCAGAGTAGGGAGGCTTACTTAGCTGGTGTGACCAGAGAAGTTGATCTAAAGTTTGTAACTATTATTTATGTACTTTCACTATTTTTTCCTCTGATACCTTGAGGTGAGACATCTATGTCCTTAAGGATGATAATGGGAAATAAAAGGTAAACATGTCTGTTTTCTTAGTAACACATCAGGTGGTACCATTTAGTAAATAAGACTTGTAAGCATATTCTGAGAAAATTAGTATTTTGGTAGTGAAAAATATTAAAAATTAATTTACACGAGCTCTGGTTTTGGCTTTGCTGTTTCCCAATTAGTGTTGTTTATAATAGCATTAGAGAGACTTCCTTCTTTGAGAAAGGTTCTGAGTGTCTAATCTTAGGAAAATAATGCATCCCTACTGTAAGTCTTTTGACCTACCTTGTTAAGTTTTCTATATCTCCAAGAAGTAGAAGTAACAGGATTAGAAACTCAAGTCTGGTCTCATCATAAGCAGGATGATCCTCCCGACTCCCAGCAGAGTCTCTGACAGCTCCCTCCCTAGAGTACTCCTCTCACTTTCTTCAATACTGTGTCATTCATTCAGCTAATTGGGTGGTTTTAACTAGGTCAGTCAACTCATTCTCTGGATCTGTCTGGCAAGAGCAGAGGTAGATGTAAGAGTGCAAACTGAAATATGTCGGGTTTTGTTGGCTTTAGCCCTTGATTTATTGTCTGTTAACACAGATTTGGGCTTCAGTTTCTGTCAAACCAAGCGCTGTAAGCTGGAGCCATGCATGCACAAGCAAAGACGTGTTTCAGAACCAATTGTGCAAATTTTGGCCATCTTTCAATTGTAACTCATTCTTGGCATATCACATACATATCGATTGAATAATGGATTAATGAAGAAAAACAGCTGTTCTTTGATCCAGAGATGCAGTGTCCTGTTGCCAAAGCGAGTAATGTGCTATTGAGAAAAAAGGGAAGCACTCTCTGATCTCTGGATATTGCAATATAATGCTGTCTACAGTAACAGGTTATTAATTAAAGATAAATGATGGTGGAATCATGGACAGCAATGGCTTAGTGGAAAAAAATGTCTTTTCATATTCCAGTTGGCACTGAGACATTCAGAGTGATTTTCTGTGCTGTGAATGAAATGGCAAACCTGCATACTGGACATCTGAGAAGGGCAGACAGCCTTATCCCAGCAGCACAGATACAGCTAGATTTTCATCCTGTATAGAGGCGGCTACTAACACAAAGCAGGAAGAAACTTTGATAATAAAAGACAGCGATGCATTTCTTTGCTTTGACTTGGAGCTTCTGGGAGTCTCAAGTTGGTAGTTTAACAGTTTAATGATGCAAGTAAGAGTTAAACTAGCTTAAAAGTACCAGAGTTAGGCGTTGATCTGGTTCATGACATAGCAATTTTTCCAAATGATTTCCTTAATTCAGGAGGATAGTGTAGGTGAGGTCTTCAATATAGAGAACAAAATGAATGTAAAGCATGATTAAGCCAGGTTCAAAATCAGCTTCAAAAAACACTTGTGTAACTACAGAACAGCATGCTAGATAAGTGCTCAACACAGTAGGGATGAGAACTGTTGTCCAGAGACAAATGTGTGTTTTAATAGGACAGTTGTCATAAAAAATCCTATATTCAGTGGAAAAAGGAAGAGCAGCAAAAAAGGGAATCATGTTATAGGTCATGATCAAATTCAGACTCAGCAGACTCAGTGACTCAGTAGTCAATGATTAGTTTAATTATTTTATTTTTTATTTTGGAGTTCTAAGGGAAGGGCTGAGATAAATATATTTATTAGTAGTCCCTGGCTGCATACTCAGAATAAGTAATCATGCCCCAAAGCACTTTCAATCTAGACGGGTAGTTTATAAACTACCACAAAGGGATGCCTTTGGCAAAATGGAAACTAGAAAACATTTCCCAAATAAAAGCCCATGCAGACATCACAGATTTATACCGACTTTCTTACTATTGACAGAGAGCAACCAGGGTTACAAGATACTGTTAACAAAAAAAGGGCACATGTCTTCATGATTAGATCACCATTTTGGGAACATATTCATTGGAGTAAACATATTCATCTCCAGATCTTATAAACTTCTCTTTTTTGTTTGTTTTTTTTTGTTTTTTTTTTTAGTAGGGTGTTAGTAGAAGTCTAATTAGAAATACATTGTTTTCCCCTGCCATTTAACTAGAACTATGTCAGGAAAAGAAATGAGCTGTAAATGGGAACCCAGAGTTTAAAAATTATGGGAGTCAATAGCTGCATGAAGAGTAAGCAAGTCAATTTTTGCTAATATTTCATGTCTTGATCTTTCAGATCTCATTGTTGTTGAGTTATGGGGTGGTTTCTTTTCAAGTTTCTTATTCCCAACTATCGTTTCTGCTCAGCAGCTTTATTAACATGTTTAGAGTTTCATTGCAAAGACTAGACTTGTACCTTCTGTGTCACTGTGACTCCCCTGAGGGAGTCTGCCTTTCACAGACTAAATGCAAACTTGTAGCTAGTGTCAGCTCCAGCATCACTAGCAGCTTTGATGGTCTCTGGTTTCCTTCAGCTCCTGTAATGCTGCACTTTTTTAACCCTCGGGGTTGGTGGTAGCTCTGAAGGGTCAGGGTTGCTATAAAACAACTGACCAGCCTGCTGAGTGCCTGAGGGATAGTGATTTCTCCACAGGAGCATTGACCTATGCTGTACACTAATGTGAGAGCATGCTAAACCTCTGACTACCAATAATGAAAAACTCATTTATGTAATGGGCCAACATAGCATACTTTGTGCAGCTGTAAACCTGGATTTGACTTGGGATTTGTGGTCCTTCTGATGATACAACTCAGCTTTTCTAACTTATGTGTTACATCTGAGTATTGTTAAGATTGTACCAGTGTTTCTGCAAAGTTATGCCTTGGAGAGAAGACCAGTAAGAGTTAAAATGTTTGAATATTTCTTCTCTGAAGGTTTGTTTTAAAGTCCTGATTACATGGCAAATGAAAACTAGCTTGTCTGGTCCCAGAAATTTACTGTTTCATCCCACATGTCCCTCACCAAGCAGTTCAAAGTCTCCAGCTATTTGGACAGAGTTTTGTTGATAATGTTTTTATAGGTCCTATGAATTGCAGGGTGCACCAGTTGGGGGAAGGAAGCAGAAATTTCTCTGTTGTTACTTGCAGTGCTGTCAGTCCCATGAGTAAATCCACTCCAGCTTTCTGGCTGCTTCACCTCTTGCATGAGTTATTATTCTGTGTCACTGAGTGGTATTTCAGGAAGCAAGTCAAACATGTTAAAAATAACTATCCCCTATCATTTATTTTTATGAATTTGGATTATTTTGGGCAGCAACTACTGGCTGACTTGGTCACTGGCAACGGAGAAGTGTCATTTTAAGTAACTCAGGCCAAGATTTGAACAAAAGTGAGACTATTTGATAAGATGTCAACAAGTGAAGGTTGTAGCCTTGTCAGTGATGACATTACAAGTTCTATCATGTCCTGTGCAAACTGTCATAACCTTTAAAGAGGGCTTCAACAAGATGAATTGCTCATGTCAAATACAGTGAAGGGTCAGATCTCGACTGGAATAAATGGAAGTTTCAGTAGGCTCTTATTTTCTGGGGTGCTAAATCAGTTAGAGGATTTAACAAATAAAAAGATTTCACAAAGATGCTAGTACAGCTGCTTTGAGTAAAGAACCTGACTTTGGGATTTGTGGAGTCACAAATGCAGAATTTTAATAGTTCTGAGTACTGTGCTCCAACCCATCCCCATGTACCAGTTCCTGAACTGGAGCAAACAGCTTAATACCAGAAAACTTTCCTGCTGCTGAAATAATTTATTAGATGACCCCGCCAATCAGTTATTTGACTGGTGAGCTGTTAGGAACCTGCTCAGTCAGAGCCGCAGCGGCAGATCTTGAGAAACAGGGCGGGTTTTGGAAAGACACTGCCAGGGCCGCAGCCCGGGAGAGCACAGCCAGCCGGGAGACACAGCCAGCCGGCAGAGCGCGGCACCTCTCCTCCGAGAGGCTCACTGGCCCTGGGTGTTGCCAGGGCAGCGGCAGGTAAAGCCCGGCCCCTCGCCTTGGAAAGGCCTCGGTGCGGGCCGCAGCTGCTGCACCCTGACTCGGGACGGGGAGGTCGGCACACCGCTACACGGCGCGGCAGCGGCGGGGCCTCGTATGGCACAGCAGGTGAGTTCTGTCCCTCCTCTCGCGGGACCGTCTCACCACAGATGCCCACGGTCTCCACCAGGCAGAGGGCTCGCCCCAGACAGACAATGGTGACCCAGACAGAGGAGGGGCTGCCCGGGAGTGTGCCCAGGAGCGTGTCTGTGCGAGTCTGTGGCTGTGGGAGTGCCAGGGCCTGTGCCTCCTGGGGTAGAATGGCAGCAATCCCGCCTGTCATCTGTGTGAGGTGCCAGCAGGGGGAAGATCTGCTCACCATGGTGGTGGTGGACTTCAAAGACGAGGTGAAGATACTTGAGAAGCGCTAGGGAATGCGAGAGGGAGATCAACTGGTGGAGTAATTGCTTGGCATGCCAGAAGGAAAGGCACCAGGGAGATACCTCCTCCAAAATTATGGATCTTCAGCTCTGTCAGGCAGAAGGTGGAGACCTGGGAGGTGGTGAAGGTTGGAAGAGAGTCCTGGGTGGACTTCATGGGCAAACCCCCTCCCTGCTTACCTGTGGTGGTTTGACCCTGGGTGAAGGTGAGACACCCACCAAATCAGCTCTATCACTCCCCTCTTAGCTGGATGGGAAAAAATATCTATNTCTTGGTGGGGCATTTCTCACACTCTTTTCTGTGCTGGCATGGGGTCTCACCCGTGGGAGACAGTCCTCCATGACCTTCTCCATGTGAGTCCTCTCCCACAGGGCCTTGGCTCTTCACCAACTGGGGCAGCGTGGATCACTGCTGTAAACTCATAGAATGTCTCTCGGCCCCAGACCGCTGGCCCCAGCCTGGTCCGCCACAGAGCCACAAGGGAGGCTGATCGAGGGAGGGAGAGTACAAGTGGTGTTTTCTTATATCCCAACTGGGGCAGTGAAGGACATGGAGCAGGCTAGAAAAACAGAGGAGTTAAATAAGTGAATGAGGTGCTGCCTCAGGAACTTTTGTTTTTTCGATTACAGGGCAGTTTACTCAGCACTTGGCCTGATGACTGTGGATAGGTCTCACCTGTCTCCAAGGGGGAAGCAAATCAGCTCAAGAGCTGGTGAGTCTTACTGAGCAGGCTTTAAACTAGGCATGAAGGGGAAAGGGGACAAAATGATGGTCTCTGGAGTTGAGTGTGTAGTTCATAGATATCACCTTGAGTTGATGACTGAAGAGGGTAGTGGTCAATGGTACAGAGAAGGGATTGGGGATTATGTTGTTCTAGGAGATTGCAGGGAAGAATCTTTGGATTGTTCTGAAGGATCTTGTGAGGACTCCTCGGAGGAGGTATAGTTGACTACTCCCACCTGAAATCTTCTTGTGTCCCTTTAAGAATACCTGTACCTGCTGCTTTCCTAAAGTACCTGTATGCTAATGCACACAGCATGAGAAATAAGCAGGAAGGGTTAGAGATTGTGCAGTGTCAAGGTCATGATCTCATTGCGATCACAGAGATGTGGTGGGACACCTTGGATGACTGGAATGCTGTCATGGATGGCTATGTTCTTTTTGGGAAAGACAGGCTGGGGAGGCAAGGGAGTGGAGTTGCTCTATATGTGAGAGAGCAGCTAGAATGTATTGAACTCCTCCTGGGGGAGGGTGATGTACTAGTGGAGAGCTTGTGGGTAAGGACCAGGAGCAAATTACTAAGGGTGACACTGTTGTGGGTGTGTACTACAGGCCCCCAGTCAGGAGAAGGTTGATGAAACCTTCTCAAGCAGCTGGAAGGAGCCTTGTGATCCCAGGTGCTGTTTCTTATGGGTGACATCAATTACCCAGATACTTGTTAGGAAAGCAACAGGGCCAGGCATGCAAGGTCCAGACAGTTTCTGCAGTGTGTTGAGAACAACTTCTTTATACAGGTGGTGGAGGAGCTGATTAGGGGGAGGGTGGTACTAGATATTGTCCTTACTAATAAAGATGGGCTTGTTAGAGTAGTAAAGGTTTGGGGCAGCTTGGGACAACTCTTTTCAGTGGCCTGTGGGGACAGGACAGGAGCAATGGCCACTAGTTGGACCACAGGAAGTTCTGCACTGATGTGGGAAAGAACTTCTTCATAGTGAGGGTGACAGAGCACTGGAACAGGCTGCTCAGGGGAGTTATGGAGTCTCCTTCTCTGGAGATATTCAAGACCCATCTGGCTGCCAATCTGTGTGACCTCTTCTAGGGAACCTGCTTAAGCAGGGGGATTGGACCTGATGATCTCTTGTGGTCCCTTCCAACCCCTACAATTCTGTGAATCTTGTTGATTCACACCCTGTTTCATTCCATCCTGTGAATTTGTGAAATTATTGTTCTGTTTCTCGTTTGAGTGAAATTCTACATTAAGTTTAAAAGTGAAAAGAATATTCACAGTGTTCTAAGATTTCTTAATGTATTGAACAGAAATGCCTGCAGTACATGCAGAAGTCAAGTGCATACACAAATGCATCTTGATTCATGTGTCTGTTCTAAACACAGAAGAGCAGTGCACTAGGTGATGAAAGCCTTCTGCTTTGCAGAAAAGCAGCTGCAATTCACCCTTTATGTTCCTGAGTCTATTAGGTTGAAGAGCTGAAGCCACCTCAAAAGTGAACAGAACTGGCCTGAGAGGGTGCAGCTAGCACACTGAAATATGAATCAGCATTTCCTAGAAGTGAAATTTGTCTTCTCTGAATCCTCTCTGAATCATGCAAGTTGCTATCTCAGAACCAGCTATTCACTCAGAGGTGTTCTGTGCAAGTCCGTGGGATTAACATCACCAGAAAAAGTATTGCTTTGATGCTTCCAGTGATGGAAGAGAGGTGACAGACATAACAAGGTGTGCTGGGTTTGTGCACAGTAGAGATTACAGCCATTCATTTGTAACTGTCTGTATCCATACAGATGATAACAGCTACTTATTATTTGTCTTTCTTAACAGCTAAGAGGCTTTCATCTTTTCCCTGCAGAGCTAACCATTCTTTTCTAGCTCTAGATGTATGGTTTAATAACTTCTTCTTTGCTCGGACACTAGAATGGCATCTGATGTGTTTTCTAAAGCATCCTGTTTGCAAGGTTTTTAAAATCTATTTTTATATTTGTTCTTTGATGTAAGAAACTTTCTTTTTCCACCTAGCTTATAATACTTGAAAGGCAAAAAAAGATAGAGGTGTAATGAAAAATTTCCAGGTGGTTGGAATGGCAGGTTCTATCCATTAAAAGAATACAAAGGTATTCATATGGATTTATATTAATCTCTTAACAAAATGATCTTATATTAAAGATTTTAAAGCTGATACACATGTTATATCAGAGAACAGTCAGACACTTTGAAACATCTTCATCAAGTTATTTCTTTATGAAAAATAATAAAAAGAGGGTTTTTTCTTTTCTAAAGGTATTTCATAAAAATGTACACCTTGATAAATACCCTATAAAGTACATATAGTTAAGATAATAGTGACCAACTTCTGTGACAACCACCACAGATGACAGACAAAAAGTATCAGTTGGCAATGCCCTGGCTAATGCTTCCTATAGCTATTATTTACTTTTTTTGTCTGCTGTGTCTATTTTTGTTTTCCTGCTTTATATACAATGACTTATTGCCACTTTATCTCTCAAGGTGTCTTATATTCCCCTCCCAAGGGTAAAGACCCACACTTGTCCTTATTTTTGGACCATCCAAAAATAAACTTGATAGTTTTCAATGTTGCTGTCTTTCAAACGTCATCTAAAGAACGAGTTGATGTTTGTAGATCTCATTGTGCTTGTTGCCTCTTTTTGTGGTAGAGGAACTGAAAAGGGTTATCAACCTCTAGCTTAAAAAAAAAAATAAAATAAACAGAAAACCCAAAAAAAAAACCCAACCACTTTTCTGATCATTGATATCCATTCTTTTCAAAACAGTCTCCTCAAAGCTGTAGAAAAAGTCTTCAACAGAACAGTGCATCACTGCCATAATATGGTGCAATAGTGGAGGCTTCATGCTTCGTTTTTTTTCACAGCATTTGAGCAGCATATAAAATGTAGCTTTTTTTCCAACCCTGCCATTAGCAGAGAGAAAAAAAACCTTCTCCCCCCAGTTTTCCTTGTTAAAGCAAATTAGTTCTAGAATTTAGTAGGGGATTTTGACAGCTATGCACAGGAGCTGAGAGCTTCATGTAGCATGTGGAGAGAGTGAGCCACATCTTGCTTCTGAAGTGTCCACTCCAGTACCTAGCTAAGCTTGTCTACATTGGGTGTTTACCCTGGTTCTTTCTTCACAACTGTGCTGTAAATCTCTGTGAATTCAGCGTTCTGAGTAATTCATTTTCAAATGTTACAAGTTGCAGTGGAATTACTACACTTTCAAGGTGTAATTCTGTGAATATTTTATGTTTGGGGCTGTTCCTTGCTGATTCCAGAGATACCTACTCTTATATACATATTGCCAAAAAGTGGGGGTAAACTTCTTTTAACTGTTTTTCTTATGAGCAGATCCTTAGAGGCTGATGGAAGAGCAGGAATGCTTGTGGTGGAGGTGGACAAGTGAGGATGATGATGGTAGGGCCTGAGTCCAGACCCTAAAGGTCCTGAGGAGAATCCCAAGATCTAAGTGTGATTCACAGCAGTGTTGTTTTGGACCAGTTTAGACTGGACATGCTAAATCTATCAGTGTGACCTAAAGAGCTTTACTTGTCTCACCCCAAACAGCTGTGTAGAAGAAAGATAAGATTTTTTTTTTGTCTAAGGTTTGCACTACTTCATTTTCCAGTAAGTGCACTAATTGATTAACCACTAATGAGAAATGCCATCCAATGTATATTATGCATAACTGGTAGGACTTACCACTTGTTCCATGCTGAAAGATTCTCCCATTTATCAACATGATGCCATCTCTCCCACGAAGATCTGATTCCCACTCTTCTGTAATCTTTGCCATCTTTAAAATTTTCTTTCAGATCTCCACCAACTCCAGAAAGTGCCTGTAATGGCAGCAGTGTGTTCTCCCTCTTCTCCTTTGAAGACTCCTTTGAAGTCTTTGTTTAGTTGCAGTCTTTAAAGACATTGTGTGTTTCATTGTTCTTGACGGCTCCTTTCTGTTCCAGACACTCAGCAAGGGAGGGACGGGATGTGCTATATATCAGCATCTCCAAGAGGCTGAACAGTGTCTTAGGGCTGCAGAGCTCTACAAGTGGCAGCCACTGGGAGATTTCTGGCTTGCTGATGGGAGTATTGGAAAGCTGTGGTAAACATCCAGTCTTGTTCTCCTTCACCTCCAGGTCCGGTCCTACTCATCAGGGCCGTTGTCAAGAGCTGAGTTGGTTTGGACTCAGCCTGGTGAGCTGAGTTTCTGCTTTTGGGTTCTTGCACAGAAGGGCAATTGGTTGAGAAAAACAAAGAGGGCAGGTTGCTGGGAACAGCAAAACACCTTTTCAGCTACATTGCCAGCATTTGAAAGACTAAGAAAGCCACATTGACACATTGATATTTTGGGGTGGACAGCCTACCAGCCGCAGCTGAAATTTGTTCTTCCCTCCTACCAGAACTGCTGTCTGTACAGCAGCACTTTGGGATGGGAGGATGTACCTTCATACCAGATAGGCTATAGAACTTTCTCCACCTTAAGTGTCTCAGGGTCTAGAGCAGCAAATATGATTTCTAACTAGAAGCACATTCATTTTTTTCCCCTTTCAGTTACTGGTGTGGCATGCCTTAAATCCACTGACTGACCTGTTTTACATTTGTAGGTTCCTCCTCAAAATACAGTTCAGATGGGACTGTCTGGATCTTAAACTAGTCGTTTGAGCTCCAAAGACATCTGATCCCAGTTCCCAGTGTAGGATGGTTATACCTTCCCCACTGCAGTGCCTAGCATTTTCTAAACTGTTGCAGCAGTCTATTTGCAGAAAGGAAGCCCTTCCATCATAATTCTTCCTCCATACCTGCCCTCCCTCCCTACTATATACTCTGAGCTGTCTTGCTCTTTGTAAAAAGCCTCAGGCCAGTGCAATCCCAGGAGATAGGGCTTCCCAGGCTGAGGTAATACTGACTGCCTAGTTTGCCAAATTAGTCTATAATTATATTCTTAAGCTGGTCCGTTTTCATGGTTAATTTGGCTGGCAGAAATGGAAGAAGCTATTTTTGCAGCATATATGCACCATATGAATATAATTACTTGGAAGTACTGCAGAGTCCAGGACTGAACGCTTTTTAAAAAAATTTTCTAATGAGCTGGCCATGCTGTTTGCAGTTGCCTGGGTAACCTTTACCTGCTTGTTCTGTTGCAAGTGGAGGAATATATACCAATTGTCATACTTGGGCTCTACCCTAAAGTATTTTATGGAGATAGGAAAGGTCAAAAAACATCTTTAAGCCTGCCCCTTCTGCATGCATCAGAGAAAATGATCAAGCAATTGATCCCTTAGACAGGAGAGCTGGGTATGACTGGAATAGAAAGGAGCTGGTTCCCTTTGCCTCTGCATCTAATTGCAAATTCTGTCCTGCGATGACAGGCATAAGTACAGCATTGCAGGCACTACACTGAGTCCCATTGGACTTTCAGAAACAGATCTGAACTCCAAGCATAGGGATTGCAAAGCTTTTTATCCATTCACACAGTCAAGAGGTCTGGAGGCCCCCCACTGAGGGCACCCAGGCTTTCGTGGCCCCCAACCTGCATTGCTGAACAGGACTGACTCTGCAGAGCACTCAGAAACTTCAGTGAGTGCAGACAATGTCTATCTGCTTTCACAGTGCTGCTTCCTGCAGGGAACATATTTTCTCTGTGCAATTCAATGAGCTGCTTGAAATTTCTAAATTACTTGTGTCCCAGTAACCTTGGAGACTACATTCCTCCTACTGCTACAACAAAATTGTTGGAATCAAAGTTTAGTGGCCTTTGGAGCATGCTACAAGGCAATTTATCTGGATGCTTGAAAAAGGGAGGAGATTTGAAAATGAAAATGGCACAGTACATCGGTAACTCATGTGCACAGTAAATAGGAAAGGCAATCCAATCTCTAATAGTGAGATGTATTATCAAACAGTCACGGAATGGCTTGGGTTGGACAGGAATTTAAAGCCTATGCAGTTCCACTCCCTGCCAAGGTAGAGTGCCCAAAGCCCCATCCAACCTGGCCTTGAACACAGCCGGGGATCAAGGAGCAGCCACAGGTTCTCTGGGCAGCCTGTGCCAGGGCCAAACCACCCTCACAGGGAAGGGTTTTGCCCTAATATCTAACCTAAATCTCCCCTCCTTCATCGTAAAGCCATTCCCCCTTGTCCTGTCACTTCACGGTCTTGCAAACAGTCCCTCTCCAGCTTCCCTGTAGACAGTCCCTCTCCAGCTTCCCTGTAGATTCTTTAGGTACTGGAAGCTGCAATAAGGTCTCCCTGGAGCCTTCTCTTCTCCAGGCTGAACAAGCCCAACTCTCTCAACCTGTTCTTGTAGGAGAGGTCCTCAGTCCTCTGAGCATCTTTGTGGCCTCCTCTGGACTTGGTCCAGTGATATGCTTCAGTATGGCTTGTACACATACAGAAGAGAGTGCACAAAGAGGGGGCATTAAAAAAAATCCTGCTTTTACCAAGAGGTAGAGAAGATGGATAAATATTTTAAGAAATGTTAATTTAAATTTTATTTAGCTTGTTCCTAACTTAGCAGTTTTGACTGAAATAAAGGCTATAATATTATTAGCTATAAACATGGTCTTTTTTTCCTGTGGATAAGTCAAAGAAAATCATTATGCAATAATTATGCCAGAATAGGTTATGCTTCTAGGGCTCTGATGGTAAATCTCTGTGTGCTCATGAGTTCACTGACTGCCAAATAGACAGAGACCCTGAAGTTATTGCTGCTCTTCCTGCTGCGTGATGTCTCACAGGCTTCTCATAGATGGGGACTGATAAATAGATTTTTTAATGCCTAATGTTTTTAATGGTGGAGGGGTGAACGGAGAGCCTGAGGTTTTTCTTCTCACTCAATCCACAAATTTCAATATGCTACTTAATTGTTGAGACAAAAAGGATTTTATTCTTAAAAGAACTGTAACTCTGAAACATCCTTATCTGCAGCCTCTCCAAATTTCTTGATCTGTCATTTAACCTGGCATTGTTGTTAAGTGCCGTTTTCCAGCTGTATCTGTAAAATTGGGATTGTGTTTTGCAAGTTATTTCAGCCAGAGAGCTTGAGGACAGTCATACCGAATAGCATGAAAAGAGCTTTTTTTTTTTTTTCTCCCCAGGAAGATGAACAGTGTCCATATAAGACATAAATCTACTGAGGCACAAATCTTCATGTCAGAAAACCAAATGGGTGTCACTGCTGTCATCTTCCTTTTTACCCAGGCATGTGCAATGGAAGTTTTGTGTAAAAGGGCCATTCCTGAGTCTCATGTTAACACATTTCAGAGCATGAAAAGCTCTGTGCAGCAGAGTAGCATGGATGAACACACTGATGGATGCCCAGGAAAATGAAGTGGCAGCCTGTTTGCAAGTTGGCTTTCATTGCTCAGTTGCACCTTCTTCTGGTCTGCATCTGGAGAGCTGGAAAACTAGAAGAACTATTAGCAAGTACAGGTTTCATAGAGAAAACAAGAATAAGCCAGAAAAGTTGATGATGCACTCTGTATCTTAGTTTCTCACATCTGTTCAGTTTTCTAATTGCTTTGGAGAAATCTAGTGGAGGGAGGGCTCTAAAGATGTTGGGGGGACTGGAGTATCTCTTATATGAGGAAAGGCTGAGACACCTGGAGAAGATTGAGAGGGCATTTGATTAATGCTAACGAATATCTAAAGGGCAAGCATCAAGAGAATGTGGCCAGACTCTTCTCAGTGGTGTCTAGAGACAGCACAAGGAGTGATGATCACAAAGTGGAGCATGGGAAGTTCTGTCTGAACATGAGAAAGAATATCTTTACTCTGAGGGTGACAGAGCCATCGGACAGGCTGTCCAGATTGGTGTGTGGTCTCTTTCTCTGCAGAGATCCCAAACCTGCCTGGGCACAGCCCTGTGCAACCTGCTCTAGGTGGTCCTGCTTTAGCTTGGGTGTTGGACTAGATGATCTCCAGAGGTCACTTCCAATCCTACCGTTCTGTGAAAACAGAAGGGAGTGTATTTGGAATAATCCCTAGGAGGTTATTAGCTTTCTGCAACATGTTACCTGCAAACACCACTGAAAACTCTTTCATTTTCTTCTAACCATACTTGGGCTGCTGTCAGGTGAATGATGGTGAGTGACTAAGGTATGACAGATCTCTTCAGAAAAATCTTTCTTCCTTGGGAAGGCAGCAGATTGACAGGAACTTGCTTGAGACTCTCTGGGCTCAGTTGCAAATCTGCCTAGGAGTTTCCCAGCAAGAGCCACGCACTGCCAAGAACACTTGAAAATATGGCTTCAGTTTTAGCTTTCTGATCTCCTGAAATGCCTGGCAGTAAGCTCTGCTAAAACCTCGTTCATTACAACCTGTACAGCAGCCAGAAGCAAGCCTCCAGGTGCCTTGTGAAATTCCCATGCAGCTGTGAGACTGACCTGCAACATCTGGAGATCATCCCCAGCACAGATTGACAGCTATGCCAAATGCTACTGGTTTATGGCAGAAACTCCTGTTCCCTGGGTACTTAAACAGGAGCTCCTGTCCAGTCACATTTCCCGAGTCACCGAAGCGGGACGTGACCTCTAGGGCTGTAGGTGGCAAGTGCTACTGTAGTGCTTTGTCCCAGTGTTTTCTCTTGCAGTGCCACTAGCGATCTTTTGTGAAATGTGTTGCTTGGCTACAAGTTCTGCTTTTCATTTGAAAGCCCTCATAAAAATCTAAGATGTTTAATCTGACTTCTCTGGCAGCATTGGCTGCTGAAAGAATATATTGCTTTGCAGCCAGGAGCCTGAAAATGAAAATATCCTGTAATGCTTTGCTTCCTCGATGCTTAGCCTGTTCAAACACTTGTGCCATCCTTTAAATAGTCTAATAATAAACCGCAGCTGGAATAATTGATGCAGAAAATCATGCAGCATAGCCTTCTGGATTTATTGTTTGTCTTTTAGTAGCACGGACTCTGTTAGTTTTAGTGGCCTTCACAGCAGTTTTTCCAAGGAAATGATCTTGCTCTCCTTAGCTGAACTCTGCCATCACAGGTTTTAAACTTGGGCCCTCTTACAAAATTGGTTCATTTCCATCAGTGATACGGTGGGCAGCAAGGAGACAAAGCACAGAATAGGTTGAAGTAGATGTCTGTTTTCTGCCTGACTAACTGGGGTTGTTCAAGGAGCAGGGGAAAAGATTTCTGCCAGGAAATGATGAGAGTTGTCCTGTTGTAGTTTGAATAATTTACCCAATATGCTTGAGTGTAGCTGTGGTTCTTGTTTGCTGACAATCAAGTAACATCTAAAAAAACCTTGAACTATTTATCTGATACTTATTGGAGTGTGGGAGTTAGCTTCAATCCTTACCCTCACTACCAATTGTGTAGGAACAATTCACCTTCTGTCATGTAGCTTTAGAAACCTTCTGCTCTAAGCTCCCTTCGGATCTTTGGTGTTTTTATTGTGACATGTTGTCTGTGCTGTGCCAAAGGTAGACAGAGTTGGTCTGTTTGGATCTCTCTGTCTCCTCTCATTAGGCCCAGGGTCACCAGTCCTTACTAAAGCACCACAAAAATGTGTTCCAGTAGCAGCTCCAGAGGTCACAAAGCTTTCATACAGAGCTTTCACTATCTGCTGTGGTTTTAATGAAAAATTCATCCTTCACTTTGCTGACCATTTTTCCTCAGTTTTGTCAGACCTCAAGTCTACTCCAAGCGGATTTGGATCATATCCTGATCTGAGTATACAATTTCAGATTGATTGTGACTATTAGCTCTGTTTTCACTTAAACTCACAATTAAAAATTTTGCCATCTGCTTCAAAAAGGCTGATTTCAGTTAAACATAATGATAACATTTTTGTCAAAGGAGTGGTATTAAAGACATTTTTACAGATACTTTCTGAATGAAAACAAGTATTATACTTTCTTGAAAGTTAAACTTCGGTTGAGTAAATCCTTGAGTCCAACAAATGATGCATTGAATCATTCTGCTATAGCTTAACTACTTTGGTTGAAAATAATTTAGGTTCTGATGCGGCAGCTAATTAAAGACATTCCGTCAAGGTTAGCAGACCTAAAACATGCGTTGCACTGATAATTAAAAATAAGGCACCCTTCTCATAATGAACTCATAATGAACTAGAGTCATATTGCAATCTGGCTGCAGAACAGTTTTCCCTTTAATCTGTACCTCTTTGGAGGATGAAGGGATTCATTCTACAGTGCAGAGAGAAGAGCACCTGGTTTCTTCTTCTATTCTTTTTCTTCTACCTTGTCTAATCTCAAGTCGGTTTCTTAAAAAGTTACTTTACTTGAAAAAAAGACTGTAACTTTGAGGTCATGCCCATCTCTCCTAAATCACCTGTATTTTCCAGTTTGCATTGTATGTGGCTAGCTTGGGTGTTTGAAGCAAAAAGAGCTATGAAATTGGAGAGATTTTTAAATATTTTCATTGGTGTCATCTCTGGGCAACCAAAGTGCTACAGTAATAATGGAGGGTGCTGGTTTTTCTGATATTTAGGAAATTGTTATTTATCCTCTGCTGGATAGTTACACCTACTAAACATAGATACTTAACTTAGACCATTGACCTGGTAGACTTATTTCCCTATCCAGTTTAGAGGAGACAGACTCCTCTCTCAAATCAACCTTTGGCAGACTCTCACCTTTCATTTTAGCAAAAGAAAGATTAAGATCTGAATGTAGATATTTTGCCTGTATGTTCTTAGAGCTCTTACAGTCACAGACTGTTATATCCTTGCTGCTATCCTTGTCAGATCTCTGGTCTGCATGCCTCTGGATTACTTAAAGAAGTATCTCTGGGGCTCCTGGCCCTGGAGATAAGGGGAACTTGCGTGGACAAGGCTCTGAGCAACCTGATATATTTCTGAATTTGCTGGATTTGCTCTTGTATCAGGGGTTGGATCTTGAGGGGTCCTGTCTGATCTAAATTATTTTATGATTCTAAACTGAACAGCTTAGGGCATAACCTCACAAAAGTTTGCTTTTAATCTCTCAGTTCAGAACAGGTTCATCCCCTGAAGCAGCAAAATGAAGGAGAATCCATAAATCTTATATATTTATAAATGATACAATTAATATACTAATCTTCATAGCAAGAAACGTGCTCCCAGTGAATCATACGTTTTCCCTTATGCATCTCTGGTTCTTCTCCTTTTTGTGCTCTAGCTATTCCTTGAAAGATAAGGTGCTGAGAAAGCAGGAAAAAATTATTTATGCTCTGTCTAGTAAGCCAGCAAAGAGAAGAGTTCAGGATCTGGGGAGGGTTTTACTTGCTCTACTCTCTACTGTATTGCTCTCTCAAATGGTGCTTGAACAGACTGGATGAAAAGAGCGTCACAGACTATGGCTCTAACTGGGTGAAGTGATCTGGATGGACTCTGAGGGCTTCTTTCCAGCCCATGTTGCTAACGCGGGTACTACGCTTGTCTCCTCAGATGAATAGCACAGTGCAGAGAATCCACTGGTAGCAGGGAACCAGAATGAGAGCATGTGCCCAGAGGATTGTAGATGGCCTGTTAAGTGCAGAGAACATAACTTCAAGTGTGTCTTGTTGAAAAGATCCGATTCAGTTGGCACTTTTTTCCAGCTTCAGCAGCGTGTCTGGAAACAGAAAGCTACTGTGAGCCAAAGCACAGATATAGGCAGATAGGAAGAGAGGGGAAAGTACCAGTCTGCTGGAGCTGTCAGAAATGTGTGAGGTTCCCCAGGGGCTGTATAAATATGTCTGGGCGGGAGGTTTGAAAGAAAGCCAGATGGCTGGAGTTGCTTGCAAGAAGGTTGATATGCCAAATAACTTTTTACATCTCTAATGTGTGAAAAATGTTCTGCCCTTGACTTGAAAGTAACAGAGAGTTTATCACGCTGCCTGATACTTTTCTGGCTCTTTTTCTGGCTCTTTTCTTCCCAGGCAGCAGGGTTTGCTATAACCATCCTGCAAATAGCTCATGAGGTACCTGGTGCTTAATCTGTGATCTACCTGGCAATCCTGCTGCAGCAAATTGTGGGGATGCAGTGTTATTTAGATTGGCAGCAAATGTAGAGTTTAGAGAGTTATGTGTATCTGGCTGAATTCCAAATGGATAATTACATTCTACCTACCTAAAATTCCTCTTATGGCTTTTCGAAATCCCATGCTCAAAGCTATTATTATAATGTCACTATCTGCTCTTAATTGGTAACTACCTTCCACTCTACAGGCGACTGCATTTCAGTGACAAGTGAGGTGACCTGGTCTGTAATGTGGTGTCTCCATCATAAATTGCAAATCTATAGGAAAAGATGGGAGTTTTTCATGCACCCCTCATTGCAGCTGCTCTCTCCCCAATGACAGATTTCTGCAAAGAGTACTTGTACCTTAGTTTTCCTAGGAATACACATTTTTTCAAAGCTTTTCTGTCATGCACTTAGTTTCTCCTTTGTCATCTATAAGTCCTTGTTACCTTTTTCTTGGTTTTTATCATTTTTTCAATTACTGTAAGGCATCGCTGGCCTGTGTGCCCTGTGGTTAAGGTGACCTGAAGCTCAGTGGTGAGATTATTCCAGAGCTGGAGAGCCCATGCAGAAGCTTCCTCGCTTCCAAAATCTGGCCATAATGTTGAGTCATAACATCGAATCAGACATGATTGTATGAGAAAAGGCTGAGGGAACTGGGTCTCTTAAGCTTGGAGAAGAGGAGACTGAGGGGTGATCTCATTAATGTTTATAAATATGTAAAGGGTGAGTGTCAGGAGGATGGATCCAGGCTCTTCACAGTGTTGGCCAGTGATAGGACAAGGGGAAATGGTTCCAAACTGGAACATAGAAAGCTCCATCTTAATATAAGGAGGAGCTTTTTCCCTGTGAGGGTGACAGATCACTGGGACAGGCTGCCCAGAGAGGTTGTGGAGTCTCCTTCTCTGGAGACATTCAAAACCAATCTGGACACATTCCTGTGTGATTTAATCTAGATGATCCTGCTCGGGCAGGGGGTTGAACTGAGTGATCTTTCGAGGTCTCTTCCAGCTCCTGACATTCTATGATTATGGAATTAGGCAGATCAAGCATCAGCACCTTCAGTATTGTGGGGGATTTTGTCAACCCGGTGGCTGGACCATCCCTGTTACGCGTGGATCCCATCTCCAAGGGCCCTTTGAAAGCTGATGCTGAGAGTGCTTATCACACAAAGCTCTCAAGTGGGTAGTGCCAGGTGTGGGTATTGAAGGCTGAAATTATACATGTTCTCCTATATTTAACTGTAATTAAGCACACACTTGAGTATCTGTTCATCTGTTTTGTGCTTTTTTAGGCTTGCTACCATTCAGTAAACAAATCATTTTAACTTTATGCCTCACATAAGGTATATGCATGGAAGCAATTAAAAATGTTGAACTGTGCAAAGTAGACTACACATTATTCTTTTGGAAAATATATTTTGATACCATTTCCATCCTGTCTCCTGCAGCCTACTCTAAACATGGAAAAACCCCAAAGTCTTTGAGTTTAGGAGAATATGTTGCTCACTGGCAAAAAAAAAGAAAGTGGAACAAAACCTGCACAGCACATTGGAGAGTTGCAAACTTGTTCTCAGCTTTTGAAAACCACTCCGTAATGAGCCTCCCACTTAGAGATCTATAGTAAAAAACAAGTCTGAAATGTTCCTGCTAATCACACCACATTTCAGTAACCTGGATAATACCCTCATAGTGTTTATGCTCTGCAGGCTTTGTAGAAACACACAAGTAGTTGATTGAGCAGTGCAACTCCAGCTTTAGAGGACGAGTAAGTCTGCTGGTGTATCAGCCACTGCAGAATATCACAACTGCACTTGCAGCCCTCTGGTCAGGCAAGGCTACCTTGGGTGTCTCTTCACAGGCTGGTCCTTGTTTTCACCGAAATTCAGGAGTCTTAATGACCTTGAATTTCTTGCTGGGGTAGGAATGGTGAAATGATGAACAGACTGATACCACAACTGCACGAGCTTCCCTCTGCATCCGGGCTAAAAGCAAGTATGTTGCCTCCAGTGTAATCTTGCAAACCTGAGGAGTAAACCTGGTTTAATTCACTCCTATACTTGTCTCTCTGATCTAGACTGCTTTATAAAGGGCCCAGGGGCACAGGCACAACTGAGTTTGCTTTAATAGTAACAAATACTGGTAGTCTAGAAACATGCAATGTCAGAAGTGATGTGAAATCACTGTGCGTCCACATTTTTTTTTAAAAAGCCACTTTGTTATATTCACTATATCCTGAAATATTTTATGGGCACTTGAGTCATGCACTTGGCTTATGAACTGGCTTACCTTTGGTTTCTTTAGACAAGCTGCAAAAGACAGTGGCAGTGATGTCCCTGGCTCCCGACACAGCAGTTTGTGTCAGTGGTTTTGTATCCAGTACTTACCAACAACCACACAGTCTTCCACAGGACTATTCCAGCTCTTTCTGGCCTGCAGTAGGACTGTGGTGCAGCTGTTAAGGGATTTATTGTTTTAAATGCAGAGGGTTCAGCTAGTTTTCCTTAGTGATAAAAACATTGCATGGAAGCCAGTCCAGCTACAAGCAAATAACCACCAGTTTGATCTGCCTGTGGTTCTTGTAATACTTGGAGCATCTGGTAGTTTTAATGTTGGTAGCCTCAAAGCACATTCATGGGATGATAAATATCCTCACCATGCTGCATTTGGGGAAAATTAGCCACCAAGAAAGGAATGGTGAACATTACCTTTCCTGTTCAGTCAGTATGTATCACTGAGATCTGTATTGTCCAGTGCTCCAACACCACTGTCATTAAATTACAGTCCCCTCTAGGTTTCAGTCAGGTTTCAGATTATATTCAGATTTCCTTCTGCCCCCAAATTTATTTATTTTACTGCACTCCTTGTGGCCGCTGGAGTTGTGCTCAAGCGTGGGGAGCAGTATTGGTGCTCATCCTCCCACGTTACTTCCGAGTCCTCTGAGAGCGAGTTTCTGCCAGCAGGCAGTCCCGTGAACCAGATGTTTTACAGGACCTGTATTAAGAACAGACCAAACAGAATCAGCCAAGAATGGTGCATCTTCTGTTTTGACCAGTAGGTGAAGGCAAGAAGATGTATTGGATAAAAATACGGCCTTCTTGCCATTAATAAAACTAAAGGGTTTGGGGTTGCACGGCACAGTTATTTCTCCATGTGAATTTATAAGGGCATTTGGTGAGAGTCGTTTTTCTTCACCTGGTTCCCTCTCCCTCGGGGTGAATGATGGTTGTGCCACTGCTGGCTGCAAGGCGAGCAGGGAGCAAACAGTTCGTAAATGTGACTGCCTCCAGGAGAGCTCTTCAGGTGCACTGCAAAGTGCTCCAACAGAAGAAGCAGGCAGGGGGGTAGGCTGGTTGTAAAATAAACAACTTAAAGAGATGTCTTCACTCTGTTCATACCCCACTGACTGCCTGATACAGACTGAGCGGAGATGTTTTCAGTAGAATTATCTCTGAGCTTTTCCTAGGCAGTTCTTGGGCTCATCTTCAGCGTGCCATGTCAGTCAACTGCCTTTGTGCCTGTTCTCCTGTCATCTCTGCAGTGCTGCATAATGAGAAAGAAAAAACATCTGAGCTGTGAGCAGCTAATAAACTTCTAAACCACACATTTCTAATTCTGCTTCGCTGCCAAACTGTATGAAAGAAAAGATTCTTAATATTTTTGGTGCTTTTTCTTAACATTGTATAGCTCAGACAGGCAATTAGTTCAGTATGAGGAAGAGCCTCCTCTAGTTTCATTAAGAAAATAGTGAAGATTTTTAAAAATTTACATTTGAAGCCTAAGTGAATAGAGAGGTGTCTTTTTCTTTTTTTCTTTAAAAATCTCTAGGATTTTTGCCTAGGTGCAACAAGACAAATGGAAGTATCAGTTTATGTTAAAAGCATTCATTGCTAATAAATGGTACAGGTCTCCTTTAATGCTGTTACATATGTAATTGGGGCAAAATGACATGATAATCTTTCTTTAAAAATGGGAGTGGCCAGCAAAGCTAAAACATGTAAACAGTGGGAAACAAAATAAAGGAAATAGAGCCTTGAATCCACCTTTTCTGCTTGCTTCTTTCCTTTAAAGTTTTGCACCTGTTAGAAACATTTTGTGAATTTTCCCGGCTCTGTGATTTACAAGGTAACCAGCCGACATGGGGTAACCAATATAGTCTGCATAATTCTACAGTCATACAGGTGATGGGTTTGTGTATCTGTCAGTATGGTGAAATCCTGTTGGGATGCAGTGCTAGGCTGGCACAGTTCCTGATTTTTTTTCCATGCTGTGACACCAACAGTCACTTTCCTATTTGCGACATGGGTGGTTCATACACATCATCAAACCTTGACAATGGCTTCCTAGTTAATGACTGCACAACAGAGGACTTTAAAATAAGCGGTAAGCTATTTCTTATCCTGGTCTTAGTTTGATCAGAGACAGAATCCTTTGTATATATGACATCATTTGTCATTTGAACACTCTGCCTTTTTATTGAAGTTGTCACTAGTTACCAGTTCAATTGTGGACTTGTAGCTCTAACCCAGTAATGGGTCTCGGGGGCTTCATTTGAGCAGAAATAGCCAAAAGCACTTCCTAACTGTGAGGTTTCAGGGCAAAGCAGACTTGAATATACACTATGGTTTCAGGTCTGACAAAGATTCTGGGTGATTAGCTAGGGTTCTGCAAACCCATTTTCATGCCTCTCTACAGAAAAATCAGTAAAATAATTTTTCTTGGGGGGTGACCTGAGCATCTGTACTGCTATTCTTTGGGTAACCATCAATATACAGCGTAGGATGTGACAGATGTCTTGAGGAGGACTGCCTCAGGTTGCTTCCAAGAGCCATCACAACCAACTGGCAATGCTCCTTTTGCTTTCAGCAACAGTGGAACTTCCTATATGGTAGTCTTGAAATCATTTTTCTTCCTTTCACATTAGTATAGGAAGTCACACTGAATGTGTCTATGTATGCTTTATACATATGTATTATGAAATGAAGGAAAACATGTTTTAGGGGAGACCCCTACTGTATTTTCTGGTGTTATCAAATGAATAGTTCTATCATGCATGGACTTCTATCAGTTTCTTCCTGTATTGAGTGTAAGTATTGGTCAGCGACATTAGCAAATCAGGTTATACGATGTCATGCCCAGATAGCTACAAAACTAGGAACTTTGAGGCTTCAGTTTTAAAAACCAGCTCATTTCCCTCCTACCAGTGGAAGTACAGTTCATTGGGACAGATTGCACATGTGAACAAAGGTCTTGGGGTGTATATATTTTCTTGCCCATTAGGATTTCCTGAGAGAGGTGCTCAGGTATTACATATCAGTTAGATTATTATGTAATGACAAGATTCATCAACATGACCTATGGATTTTGTCCAAGGGTAACTATTTATTTTTATGGAATTCACATGATACTGTAACAAACCATGTCTTGAGGCACTGGAGTGCCCTGATGGATGAAAAGATGGTATACTAACTACAGAGGTAGATGCTTTTGCTGAAGGAACTCATCTTGTAACTGCTCAGGAAAACAGTAAAATTGCCGTGCAGTAGCTTCTAGTTTAGCCTGGTATTAGAGTAACTACAGGTTGCAACAGTTAACCTTTACCCACTCAAGTGTTGAAGTCAAAGTTATTATAAGCAGCCTATGAATGCTGAACCTTTATTCCAGATGATGCAACTTCCAGCACCTAATGATATTTATAACTATATGCTGATGTAATGAGAATGGACAACAGGATCAGTGCTTGGGACACAAATTAGGGTAAATATTAAAGGAATAGAACAGAAGAAGGAACTCAGTGTTTGTCTCTGAATTTGGAGGAAAAGAAATTGCGATTTTTTTCAGGTCAGCTGGGCTTACATAAGAAAACTAATAAATGAGCAAGGTTTCAGGAAGGTGGATAGACTACTGCACAGGCTCATAGTGTTGCCTGTTCAAAACAAAGCTGTTAAACAATTACGGTTCCCATCATCCACTACAGGGTTATAGCTAAACCTAGCTCAGTTAATGACTGGAGAAGATGACTGAGTCAAGTACCATGTGTAACAGCAGGTTGTAAACAACTTCAATGTGAAGACATAAATTACAATCAGGTGCTTTTAACAGCAAAAAAAGGAAGTCAGCTTGAAATCACTGTAGTAGCACACAAGTAGACTGCTCTGACAGAACCACCTTCTGTGGATGCAGTGGTGCAGAAGCTCTTTCACACGCTCGGTGGGACCGATTGTAACACTTCAGAAGTTGTTAGGAAGAGTTGGCTGCAAGTTACTCTTGTGCCAGCAAGTACCAGCAAGAAAAGAAAAGAGTGATAAGAACTTTTTTTCCTTTGACTCAAAACCAGATTCATGACCTAATACAGTTTCAGTGGAAACTAAGGTATGTAAAAAGTCAAGCTAGGAGTGAAGTAATTTATACTTTGGACTCTAACGGCATTTTTGCTTGCTCACAGTTTATGTTCTGTTTGACTTTGAATGTCATCTCCTTGGGGTTATAATGAAATGAAGAGAGCACTTTGAATAACCAGTCTTGCAATTTACACCAGGAATCAGTCACTGTCATATTTTAAAGGCAAACAAAAAAGATTTTCTGTTTTTGTTGAAACAAGCCTTGGCTATAGATAATCAAAGTGACTCTACAGTTCTTGTTCTGATTTTCATTACATAGTAATTAAAACCTAAATTTTGTGCCAGTATTTATGACAGAATAAGGTTCTCATGTACCATACCCAAAGAAATAGCCCTCAGGATGGGTGAGCAAAAACATCTTTTCATGTGTTTAAAATTTAAGTTCTGAAACATTTTCTTGGATAGTTTAGAAATTAAAACAATAATAGTAGAAAAGTTGGGTTTTTTTTCATTTAAGGCAGTTTATCAGAATGTTTTTGCAGTCTGATACTTATCATTCATTATGCTTTACAGCTACATTTCAGGCTTAAGCAATCTCCAGCGGCATTAAAATTTCCTCATTTCCATTAGTTAGGTAGTAATTAACAAGAGGGGTTGTAATAATATGGTCTCAGATGTTGCAACCAGGAGCAAATGAAGCTCAGGTCTGGAATTACATTTCTTAACTTCCTTTTGGTTTCAGTCTTAATATTTGCTGTTGTGATATCATTTATATTCTGTTCTGCCTGTCATTTTTTGAATCAGTCTACTGATTGCTCATTATCATGATGATTTTGCATTCATGTAAATGACTGTGCAAGTTGCAAAGCAAGAAAAAGCCACCTAGGCTATCTTTAGGATTACAGATACATATGTTTGCTTTTTAACTTCAGGTTTCCTATGACATTTCAGATGAGCAATAAGTTTTCTCAAAGCTTACTGTTCAATTCCTTATACAGATTTTGTGTTAAACCTTGCTGGAAACATAAAGCCGGGACACATATTGGGAGAGAAAGTCTGAGCTCTGTGTCTGTGCTCCTTAGAGATTCTGGCAAGTATCTGTACCCAAGCATGAGGAGATGCTCAGTTAGGATAACTGTGTCTGTTAGGCCCAAAATAGTCATGGCATAGAGCATTACAGCTTTAGGCTTCTCATCAGCCCATTTTTCTTGGCAAGTCTCTGCCTTGCCTAATTTCATAGGAGAACTGCACTGCTGAATAACAAAGAGGTGCTCCATCAAGTCTGTCCTGCTTCTGCTTAATAGTGCTGATATTCAAATATAATCGCTATTTTCTCTACATGCAGCCTGAGGAAATGGAATAAAATTAATTTTTCTATTTTTTTTTCCTTGATCTCACTTTTTAAATGTATTTTTGAGTCTCTGCTTGTGCTACCTCACTGCAGTACACCTGATATTCTGTAAATATATAGTTTCTGAAGTGACTGGGCTAATTTCTCTTGCTGTGGGAACGAGACGTGAAGTGTCCCAAGATTACTTAATAATCACTGTTCCCTTGCAAAAGGTCTGGTTTGAGTCACCTCAGCACACAAATGTAATCTCCTTTCATCTCTGTGGAACACTGCCTGTAGGCCACTGCTCTAGGGTTTCTTGCTTTAGAAAGAGCCAGAATAGTTTAGCTAGTTTTAGGCACCTGTAATAACTTGCAGTGTGAGCAGAGCAATGTTTCCCCCCTACCCCTGTCCTCTCCCACCTTCTCTCTGTCACCGCGGCCTGTCAAGAGACTCATTTTCTTGGGGACAAGGTGGCAATTCCTAAGGTTAATGCTATATCAGTGTGACCTGAGAGATGGAGGAAAGGGAAAAATTGCAGAGGGAATGGGATATAGGTAGAATAAGGTGGTTAGATACCTTTCTAGAAAAACTAGCCTGGACTTGGCGTGTTGTAAATTTGGGTCTTTTAGATTTTATTAACATAGGGTTAGAGGGAAATATCCTGTCGACAAGTGAACTTTTGGAGTACAGGAGTTTTTTTGTGAACTTATAAAATGGTTTATGTAGTATTCTATTTTATTATATAGTTTAATTGCAAATGCAAAAAAATGTGCAACCCTATGCAAAATGTGCAAAAAATGTGACCTGGGGATTATGGAAGAGTATAGGAAGTAAAAATAGATAGGATTGAAAAGAATCTTACCTCTGTTTTCAAAAATGAATTAATGCTTCCAAGGGGCATTTCACAAGCATGTGTTGTTAGGAATTTTATGCTCATATTCTCACATGGGAAATTGTGGTGATCTTAGAGACCAAGGAGAACTGTGATTGAACAGGAAGGGGAGATCAGTTCCCTGCATCTAATCTAGTTCCATTCTCCAGTAGCTGACATGGTCTTCTCTATTTCCCTGATGCTCTTGACATGGTGCACTGCTTCTAGGAGTGCCTTTCAGGGCTGGAGGAGTTCTCATGTCATTCTTTTAAATGGACTCTTTTAATAGCATTGCTGCTGACCGAACCAGAACAACTTGCATGAACATCTGTGCACACCTGGTTCACCAGCCCAGCCATTCCTGGACATTCTGTCAACAATACTGTGTGATTAGGTCCTGATTAATCTTTCCCTTGATCTTTGATTGATGTGGAGCTGTGCCCTAATGAATTGGCAGTTGGTTTAGCCTCTCTTTTTCTTTCCGTTTCATATAAATAAGTAACTATTCTCTTTAAGGCACTTTAGTTGAATATTCAGATTTGGAGAACTGAAATTAGAGTCAGCACATTCTGACAAAAACATAGTTGCATAAAAGGTTTTTACATATAAAGGATCTTCTGGTCAGTTTCCAATTCATTTTCAATTTTCTGCTTCCTTTTGGACTTTTTCAGCATTGCTGAGTTCCCACATGAACATCTGCAACATAATTTTGATCATAAGTGCTTTATAATCATACACGCTATAAATATTAGATTGTCTTTTAAAGGCCACTTCACTTGATTTTGAATATTAAGTGGAACAAACAAAAAAAAATTATTACTCAGACAATTGCCCTAATTTCGGTGTCCTCTTTTCTGGGCTAAAATGCAACAAAATTCTGTCATTGCCGGAGTTAGAAATACATGGTCTTATAATTAAGTAGCATGCAGGACCACTCAGGGAGCTAGAGATGAAGGCATACATTGGATTGAAAGAGATATTAGTCTTTTTTGCAATAGCACACAAAAGATTACTGAATATCCAGATGAGAGCACAAGGAAACATTTCCCCAACCTGTGGCACTGAGACAGCTTCTCGTGATATACCCAGAAAAATAACAGGCAGCTGCACAAAGAGCTCCCCGCCCCAAACACAGATACCGGCTCTACATGTATGTCTGCAGTGTATCAAGGAAACCTTTTTCTGATTAAACAAGCTTCCAGCCTACAATTTGCCTTATGTTGCCTTGCTCTAAACTCAATTTACCTCCCTGGCATATGTGTCTCTCCCTGCCTGCTTTTGCTCCAGGATCTGGGTGGAGATGCTGAGCAAATGGACATGCTGATTGCTGCCTGGGTTGCGTGTGCTGTAGAAGTTCCTTTGACCAGGCACATTCTTGTAGTCGTTCTTAATTTGTGCCTTGGAGGACTTTGCAGTCTGTTACTGCACTGCTGTCTTTAAACATACTGGTTTGAGCCCAACAAGAAAAGGAATAATTAGGCTCCAAATTCTTTACTACTTTTTAAATCCTTGAAGATGGACTTTTCTTCTCCATGGAGAGATGTCAGAATTGACTTGGGTTGCTGTCACTTTCTCTGATTACTGGTGTCTTAAGTGATTTTTAATAAGGCAGAGTCCTCAGATGCAGAACTTGCTGCCTACCAAGAAGTAGAGGTGAGCTGGAGATAATGTGAAGTGTGGAGATATGTGAAGCGAACTTTAAGAAGTTCATCCTTTCTTCCATGAACAAAGCATGGATTTAATGTTTGCCTGGAAGCAAGAGGGGGCTGTTTCCAGGAGCCAGTGGAATAGGCACATACCTTTGTATTGTATGCAGTTTTGTTTAGGCCAATGTATGTTCATGTGTTATAGGAGATTGTTTAATATTATTTAAAGTGAACTGTAAGCATGAATAAAAGTTCCTATCTTATGGTTCTTATATTTGGTGGATAAGAGGCATAAAGGCCTGATTTCAGACAACTGTATTTAGGGATGGTTTCTTCATGTGCACCCTCAAAAACTACACACATGCCAAGAGGTGTAGTTCTGTTTCTTACGGTGACCGCTCTCACTTCTTCACTGGTCTGAAGCCTTGTGTCTGGACCTGTGTTTATTTTCTTGAAAAGATATATGCACATTGATATAGCAAGTATGTTTAGGATATGTAGTGGAAGTCACTGCCCAGGTCTGGCACTAACTTGTAAGAGAAACCTCAAGATCACATCTTTCAAAGCCATGAAAACTTTAGACCTGACTCTCCTTTTAATCTGACATCTCCGAGAAACACCATGCCATTTCAGACATTGTAAAAGCTCTGTGCAAGTACTTCACAATGTCTCCTCAGCTGAAGGTGTGAGCAAAGAAAATGCAATTACTGTGTTGGAAGGTGGTAAAGATGCAGAAGCTACCTCTGCCTACGCTTATGAGAAGTGCACTGGGCCCAAGTGTAAGAATAGATCACTCTCGTATTTAGGCATGCTGACAGCAGTGATACTCGTTGCAGCTACCCAGATAATTTTAGTCTTACTCTTTATTTACATGAGCATGTAATATGGGAGACCAGAGCAAGTGCCTTATTCACAGACTGAAGCTCAACTCAACATCCAGTGTTACTGTTTGCAAGTTGGAAACTTCATTGGATAACATCAGATAATATCCTTGTCTGGGTGGCCTGTATGTCAGCATATGTTGAGAGCACATCTGTTTTGAAACCATCTTAATAACACAGCTGCAGCCCTGCAGAAGATTGTGCTGCCTGAACATGCCTCTGCATTGCTCAAGCTAAAGGAAAGTTCGGCATCAGGCACTGAAATCTAGTTTGTCCTCAGGAAGAAGTCTTATAATTAACCTATTATTGCAAGGTTTTTGGATTTGTTCCCCAGGGAAAGAGAATCTAGTCGAGACATGAAAAACGTGTCAATCTAATATAATAATAGAATAGTGAAGCCCTGTGGTCTAATGACGCATTAGATTTATGGAAAGCTCTTTTCTGTTTATCTCACACAAACACAAACTTGCACTCCAAAACATTATATAACTGTTAATCTGTAATACATTTCTCCTGTCAGATGAATGACAACATACTGAGATGACCAGCTTTTATTTGCATGAGGCAGTTCTTTGGAGCTCTTTTTTAATTTCTAGCAACTTTCATGCTGCAAATGTTATTTCTCTAAAATAAAATTTTACAACATAAGTTTAGGCTGCAGTTGGTATCCTGCTCTTCAATGTTAACTTCATTCTTCATTCTTCCCATTCTCCTTTCCCTTTTCTATTAGTCTTAACCACAAAATATTTTCTCTGACCTGATCTGACTGAGGGGACAATTCTATGTAGTATTGCCAGAAAATGAAAGAGCTTCCTAGCAGATAATTGCAAAGCAGATAAAGAAGTTTGTGCCTGAATTTTTATAATACTTGCCTCACTTAGTAATGTTTATCTCCCCAGCCAAACCTTCCTTGGAATGGCTCTTTTGAAGGGATGCCACATCATCTATATAGGGCTCCAAGGAGAAAAAAATCCTGCTACTTTCAATTAGGAAATACGATAAATTGTTTTGAATTACCTATTAGACGAGATTTTTGTTATTTATGGCTATCTTGCCTTACAGGAAATGTAGAAATTAGAATATTGAGTAAAAACTTGGAAGGATATTTTCCTAGTTGCAGTTTTTGATGATGTGTATGTCTGCATTGAAGGGCTACTGCTGCATTTTCTCACAATACTTATTTTCAAAAATGAGATCCACCCTGTCTGACATTTTGCCCTGAAGTCGAGCTTTCAGAATTACCTAACTAACTTTTGAAAACAAGGCACAGACTTTGTCTGTCTTTGATAGCTCTGAAAGTTCTTGCTTTGTATTTCTAGCTTCTGAAGTTGTTTTTACATATGCCTATGAGCAGGATTACTTTTATTTCAGTGTGGATCTGTCATCTCCCTTAATAAACAGTATGTGACACATGATTGTGTAAAAGTTTCTGTGCATATGCAGAAGGGGCAGGACTCCTCTCTCCAGCCTCTGAAGTCTGGGATGCAGCTGAGCCTGTTGTTGGGCTGGAATGAGGCAACCTCAAAAGAGAAAAAGTTTTGTTATTGCTGACTTTCTGATGAGCTTTCCTTTACCATCAAGAATACCTTTTAGAATATGAGAATCTTCAAAAAAAGAGAGTTTAAAAGAATACTTGTGAAGCGTGTGCCACAATTAATCCTTGTTAATAGCGTTGGCATGGAGCTCTAATGGTCTGTTTCTAGTGTATAAAGGGAACGTGTTCTTTGGTGTTGGATGAGATTAAGCAATCACGGGGAGGATGCTAATCATATATGCTACACAGGAAAAATCAAGAGGGGCTCTTCCCATTGTTAACACAAGGATACAGGGGGAAAACACCATCACTGGGCTGTTGTAGCATTGCTTTTGCATTAAAGGGAAATATTTCTCAAATACTTTTGCTGGCTTACAATTACACTACTCACAAATAGAAGGCAAGCTAAGCTAAGATAGATTTCAAAACATTTGGGGATAAAAATGTCAAATTCTACCGGCTACATGCTGGGTTTTATAGCATTGGCTTCCCTCTGCTTTGGTTCTTATTTAAGATATGTTTCTTAACAAGAAAGTTTACCTTTTCTCTAAGGATATGTACATATTCCCACTATAATACAAAACATACAAAATAATAAAAAATATAGGCCTGTCTAAGAGGCCTTGTGACAGATAACTCCAGTAGTTGGTCTGTATGTTGAACCAACTGAACATGTTGAAATCCGTACTTGGAAAGAATTTGGTATCATTTGTTCTGTCTCTGCCTACTCAATATACTTTTCACCTCTTCTCCCAACAAAAGAAATAAATATGAGATGTAATTAGTAGCTGCTTATTGGAATAAATGCATTCTCATGTTTATTGCATGTGTAGAATCCTTTTATTTTTGTGACCAGATGTCAGTAGATTTTCACAAACAGTATACTTTGTCAGTGTACCATGGCAAAAGGATGAGGCAAATATGTATCTTTTTCAGGAATAGTAAGATACATTCTTTTTAGTTAATCAAAGTTAGATATTTTAAGCCATATGCAAATGGAAAAGAAAAAATTGTTTAATGACTGTCTCTCTGAATTGCCTGATGATACGAGTTATCAATTGCACCCCAGACTGAATAAAGGATGTGATGTCAGTCCTCCTTTTGTTCCAAAGAAATTCTGATTTTTCAAGAGCTTCCTGATGACAATGTGAATGATGCCATTTAAATTGACAGCATATTGTTCCCTCTTCCATCAAACATCGGAAATCTTGAAACTTTCTTGGACATACAGTCTTCCATAATTTTATGGGAGAGGTGCAGAGGTTTTCACGCATTGCTTATTGCTTCATGTTTCAGGAATTTTGATGCAGGCTTGTGAAATAATGAGTACTGCATCTAACCTCCTGTGCTGACACCAGCTCACACATTCCTTACCTCCCATCTTCCTGTAACTGGGTGTCTAGCTGACACATTTCTGTATGGCTGTTACCTTTGCTATAAATAGATAGTAGTTTAATCACTTCTATGTTGCTTGTCTTAGTTTTTCCCAAATGCAGAACTTCAGGAATTGAGATACTTAGGCTTGTTTTACCTTTTTGCCTGTCTCTTGGGACTGTAGTAACTCCGCTGGAAGGTCAGAGCAGAGTGAGAAAAGTTTGGACTGTGGGAAAGAGTGCCTTCCCTAAAAGGAAGATAGGTAACAATTCATTATCATTCTGTATATTGAATATATGTCTGTGGTTGTGGGAACCTTGAGGATCACCTACACAAAGAGGGAGTGGACTTGTCCTTGGCTGGATTGCCTGGTGTTTTCTCCCTGAAAAACTGCGTGGGAGTTACGGATGGGATAAATGGGTCTGCCCTGTTGAAAGCTGCCTGCAGTACATCCATCATTGATGGAAAAGAAAGAAAGAAAGAAAGAAAGAAAGAAAGAAAGAAAGAAAGAAAGAAAGAAAGAAAGAAAGAAAGAAAGAAAGAAGGAAGGAAAGAAGGAAGGAAGGAAGGAAGGAAGGAAGGAAGGAAGGAAGGAAGGAAGGAAGGAAGGAAGGAAGGAAGGAAGATATTGAAACTGAGGCTTCTTAAAATGTTGAGTAGGACTCCATAGGAATGATGGCAATATCATTAACTTGCTGCACCTTCAGAGAAGAGTGGATCATGAGACACTAATCACTTATGCTGCCATTATTATATAGCACTAGAAGGAAATTGTCATGGATATTCCTCTGTATGACTTTGCTAAATAATTTATCCTGGCTCCCTCCCTCTTACTAGATTTTGTGGATAGCTCTAATGTGCCAGCACTGGAATTAGCACTTCTTGTAATCTCTGTCCTGAAATGGAATAGTTGGAAAATCCTTTTGCCTGAGGTCTGCATCACCTCAATCTTTCCCTTTCAGAATATGTATTGTAGTACTGAAACTTCACTAGCTAGATGGAAGAAAACCAGTCACTTGAGTAAATGTCTGTTGAAAAAATCCACACTTCATGGGTTCTTTCTATGATTTCTCTGTAAAAATGAAATCAAATAGGTGTGCACTTGTAAAATAACCTAGAATTGGGAAAAAGGATTTTATGAAGCCCTTTAGAAGGGTTGGGACAAGCATATTGCCAGAGAACTGCAATATTCCTACCATGCAGAAAGTCACTGGCACAACACATCAAAGTGCCAGTAAATTGGAAGATTGTCATAAGCAGCTGGCTAAATTATAGAAAATAGTCCCTTTATAGAAGGGCATATCTTTATTTCTTCTTTCCTGCCAGGTCATGTTCTAACAAGGATGGCAAGTTTAGACTTATTCTTACTGATCTGAAATAACAATTATTATTATGTTTGCTTTTGATATCTTTTCATTGCTAGCACTGAAATTCATATGTTAGGAAAGCCATTAGCTTGTGCCTTTGATTATGCATCCATTTACATAATTTACACCCCACCCCTGTATAACAGTTGCTTAGTTTTGCATGGTTTATGTTATGAAGTCTCTACATCTCCTGCATGTTTAATTGCGTGGTGGCACCAATTGACTCCATGGATATGGCACTGTTTATGACCACTGCCTTTCAAAGAAAGCCATGAGGAGAGAGTTGAATTCCAAACTGCATAAAACTGAGTCATTCTTTCACTGATTTATACACTAGCTGAACAGTTAAAGATGGCATAGGGAGAGACCCTATCCTGAATGCCAAGCAGAGTTACCTAATTGTGATTTGTGAAGCTGTAGAAAAACATTCCCATGGGCAGTTGTGGCAGAAATGCTACTACTTATGTGTAAAACTGCCTTAATTAATCTTCTGCTTTTATACTTATTACTAAGTCTGAAACTATTGCTTTTCTTCATTTGCAGTTTCTGAGGCATTTTGACCAACCATGATGTATCTCAGACACAGAAGTAATTAGGTACTTTGGTAGGCTGTGTGGACCTCCTATATACATCTCTATAATGTGCAACTTTTATATAGATACTATGTGGTTACATATGTAGGCATATGTAGTACAGTGTGTATCTGAGCCACTAAAGACTACCACTCTTCCCTCCACTGTTCAGATTTTAATTTATGGTGCAGCTGATGCTCAGAACAGGGTGGCAGAAGTGCCCAGCCCTTAACTAGCAAACAGGCACAGCATCATTTCAGTATAGCACTTTCACCAATGAGTGCTGTGCATTTTTGGTAACTACCAACAGCTGCATTTTGCCTTTTCATCATTACATCTTTCAGCACTACAAATTAAAAATTATACTGTAAGGAAGTGCTGCCTCTAAGATAGTTTAGGTTTAATATCATTTTTATTTCACTCAGAGTGCTCATTCATTTGGCAGTTAACATAGATCACTGAGGTCCTGTCTATGGATTAAACTACAAGTTTATTCGGTTCTGCATGAAGCCATTCAGAGCTTTAGGTTATGTGTGTTAATGCAGCACCTCCAAATGATTGATTTTTCTCAGTAAACAAAGTCCAAGTGTGCCAAGATCCAGACACAAGGAAGTCTGTTGTCATGTCTGCTGTGTTTCCAGTCCCCTCTCGTGTTAGTATGGAGATAAAGGTTCCTGAGATCGAACTCTTCTACAGGCATTGGCTGTTATAGCTTGGAAGCTGTAGAAAGCTTTCCTTCAGTTCTTCAGCAATCTATACGTAATGTGCTAGGTGTCTTTTATTTCCTTAGCTCCTTTCACACAGTAACACAGAAGTAAATGCCATAATATCTTGCTAAGAAACAGCTGCTTGTCGGTGTCTCATCCCAAGGTTCTCAGTAGTCCCAAATAAAGTCTTAATTGTCCTCCCCTGCCTATCAGCACAACACTCCCGTGGGTGCTTGAGGACCGCACAGGAACACAGCACAGACACAGTGATGAGAGCCTGATGTCAGGTTTAGATTCAGCAAATCTCTGTCCCTCTCCCATGCAGAGCATCTCTGGCTTTCTACATGTTGCCTACAGTTCATCTGTGGCTTGGGATCCTGCAGGCATGCTGCTTTTATTGGCATTCAGCAAGCTCTGGAGATCACTTATTAATAACTCTTGAGCCCATTATAGTAATGGCAGCTGCTTTACCTTGAGGTGGCTCATCTGTCAACAGGTTAATAAAATATTGTGAACAAGTGAAGGCATCTAAAATCAAGGGATAAATGCTGGTATTCCAGTCTGTGGACCCCAGCATAAGTAACTCTGAGTTCTTTTAGATACTCCGTTAACTTGCTTGTTGTGATGTTTACTTCCCTTTGCATCTTCCTGGGAATTCATAGTTTCAGCACTCCCTACCAGGCTATGGTGACATCAAGTCTAGATTCATTAGGTATTGGGACTCGAGCTATCAACCAGGCCAGTGTTTCCAACTTTATGATAGTCATAAATTAGCCATTCTTAGCACCACAGAGGATCCCCCGCAACTGCTGAGCAACCTGAACTCTGAATTAAAGTCTTTTGAGGAATTAGTGAGTAGTAGAGCAAAAATAGTACCTGTTGGTTTGCTAATGAAACAACACGGTTTGGGTATCTTAGTGAACTTCAGTACAGTATAGTTTTCTCTTCCCAAGACTCAAGCATTACATATTTTAAATATGATTGTTTTTTTTCCAAAGGAAGTTACATCTTGCATTCAGTAAAAAACAGGCTTTTTGGATGAGTAAGCCAAAAAGGAGAAACAAAGGACTCATTGGTATAAAGATATAAAAAGTTCAAAGGTTTAATGTATTTGAAATCTGTTTATTTAGACTTACACAAACTTGTACAGATATTCTCAGTCTGCTTCAAATACAGTTTCTATTAAATAAATTTTAAACCAGTTCTTCAGTGAATTAATCTTAAGTGACAATAGTCAAAGTTTAGATAATTTTTTCTCTGTATTTCCCACAGTCTGTGAGGTGGGTTGAATTCACGTTTTTTTATAGCGAAACCTTGAAGTTGCACAAGGCCAGTCCCTTTTTTTTTTTTTTCATTGCTTTTTCAGATTTAATGCCTCATTGTTCTAAAGCTGCTTCCAGTCCTCAAGCTCCTGCTGTTGGGTGGACATTGTACTGTGCACAATAGCACATACACCGGCGCTGCTGGAGCCTGAGCATCCTGCACGCTGGATCGCAACTGCGGTTGTGGATGTGTGAACAAGTCAGAAGACACGTGTTCAATGACAATAGGATTAGTATTGGGAGATTTAATTCTTTTATCTCTTTAACTGTTGAAACATCCATTGTTTTAGTCCTGGCTGGCATTTTCCATTCAAATCAGACTTTTATGGAGACTCTGGAAAATTGCTATGTGAGTGTAAATGAGATTAAGCTGATGCTGCAGTTCTTTAAGATCTGAGCTATTAAGATTCAACACCTGAACCGATCCCTTTGTAAGTAAGTGTGAATAGAAAAAGTGTTGTAAGAAAGTCAGACATAAGAGCAAAAAAGCCTGAATAGATTTGGTGGCAGTTTATGACTGAAGAAAATGATACAGAATTTATGATGGAAAAGGCATTGTTCACCTCTGTTAAATTGGCTTTATCTACGTTAGTTTGCTGTTGTAAGACACAGAAAATAGATTTGGGAGGCATTTTCCCCCTGAGATAGAAATAGATTTTTCCATATTGTTGTATCTTTTATTCTGTGCGTTCTCTGCAGAAAACGCTGAGCTTGAAGACTGAACACATAATGCACCGAACAGTATTGTTTGCCACTTTAAACCTCAGCTAGCAAGACACGAGGGGAATTTTCTATCAGAACAGAATTGGTTTTCAGTCCTTGTCATGCATTTGTCTTTCAGCCTGACATCCCTGCTGTGAATGGCTTTGTCTGTGGACTCTGCTTTGTGCCGTTGGCAGCGACTAGGAGCTGAAAGTACCTCCCAGGCAGAATCAACACCTCTGCTGCCTTCTGACAGAGGCAAACCAGAGCTCAACCTAAACAAATTGAGGATTGTGATTCCTGACAATGGGAGACAGTGGAAAGACTGGAAACAAGCTTCTGTGTTTTATTCTGGAAACAGGATACAGACCACAAAATATACCTGGCTCACTTTTTTGCCCCGAAATCTTTTAGAGCAGTTTCACAGGTAAAAGTTCTTTCAATGATAGGTGAGATTTAAGAACTCTCACTGAAACTGATGTTTGAGGGTAATAGAGAAGGGCTGCTTCCATAGTTGCTACATTACTAAATTTTAGATGAGAGTTATTTGTAACCAAATGTCACCCAATTCACACAGAAACAGAAGTTTAAAGCAAGTAAATGCCAGATATGGTTAACCAGTGCTTTGGCCAGCTTTCTGGCCAAAAAAACTGGAACAGTTTTCTACATAAAAATGTCATGTTTTAACTAAAAGTCATGTTTTAATAAACCTCTAATTTTTAACAACATGGAAAGATGTTCATTGAATGTGTTGAACCACCTATGAAATTTCGCATATTAATTTTTTTATGAAATCTCAGAGACTCATAGGTTAATTTTGGTACATTTTTAATGGCATGCAAGTGTCTACCACCTTATAAACAGTGTATATATATATATATATGTGCAAACACTAGGCCAGGTTTCTATCCAATCGCTGGTTTGAAATTATGTACAATCCTCCAGCATAATGAATCATGTCAATAAGATGCCCAGGGAAATATTATGATAAAGATAAATAAATGTTGTATATCCATCTCTAGCTTTGAAGTATTCATTCTGGATATCAGATTTACACATTCATAATTTGACCTTCTACCTGTGACATCTTTCATGGATTCCTGATGGAGACATTTCTATAGTTCTGAACATGAGGGTTTTCACAACCAGTCTGTTACATTGCTTTGGTTTTTAAGGGGTGGGGGTTTTTTTGGCTTATGTTTGATTTTGTACTTATTTTTCTAGAATGAGGCAGTGAGGGATCATTTTAAAAGATTTAGCTCCTAGAGATGAAAAAATAGTATAAATATGTGGGAAAATAGAGGTAGCTATACATTTACAAAAATGTATTAGGCTCTTCTAAAGAAAAAATTAGCATTTCAGTTAAGCAACTGCTTAATTCATTCTGGGAATTGAAGACGAGGGTAGAGAAGTGAAATTAATGTTCCTTGGACACAAAATAGTGGATGTTCATTAAGAAAATGACACTTTCTAATTTCTGACTACTTTTAATTTAATTTATACCTTTTTAGGCTGGGTAATATTTATTTCTTATTTCTGGTGGTTCTGAACTGGTTCCCGCAAGTGGAAGTCTTCCACCAGGAGATTACTATGCTGCCTCTGATTACGGTGCTGCTCTCCAGTATGACTAAGGATGCTATCGAAGACTACAGAAAATACCAATTTGATAAGAAGATAAACTTCTCTAAAACAAAGGTATATGACAAGTAAGTAAATCAAGCCAATTATTTTTCTTTGCATTTGATGTGTAAGAAACTGTTCATCTGATTTTACGTTAAATCTCTCAGCGACCCTTTGGAGTACAAATAAGTTTGGAAACACTGCTATAAAAGAGTTTTGTTCTGCCTTTATAAATGCCTCGTTTGTCTCAAGTCATCCTGATGTCACTGAAGTTTTGTTTCATATTGCAGCAGTGTGTGCTGATATACAAGCTTTCATTCCAGTTTCCAAACCACCTTGCCAACACACGCAACATCCTTTCCAGGTGGCAGAGGACCTGGAGGAGAAATTAAACATATCCAATTCCGGAAAGAGTTACCGAGGCTGTTTAGAAATTAAAGCATGTCTTCCAGATGTTTCACGCTAAAACCACTAATACAAAAATTAATAATCAACTCCATTCAAGGTGAAACATAACCAGGAACTGCAAAAAGGTTTTTATGGGACTGCCAGTAAACACGTGATAATACATCAAGGTTTCGCTTTGGAGATGGTACAACACCTGCAGTAAGCTGTGATGTTTGCTCAGTACTGACTCAGAAGGAAGAGATATTTTCATGTGCAATTCTTATTGCAACATTTCAATTTCATCAGAGTTTCTTGTCCAAGTACTAACTTGACTTGAGAATACTTAGATTTTTACTATGCAATGCAGTGGAGAGTTTTCTCTTGGAAGTTTAAATGTTTGTGTCTCTCTTTTTTCACCTCTACTTACCCTCGGCCCTTAGAGAAAAAAAATTGCTATGATTTGTACACATCTTATTAGTTCTCCTGGAAATTAGCCCTCATCTGGGCTTATATGTCAGAAGCACGAGGAGCAACGGGAAGGAGAAATGAGAGGCTGGAAGCGGGTACGTTACTGTGTGGGAGAGGAAAGCTTTAGGTATCCAGAAGCAGGAAGTCTATCAGAGGAGAAGGGTCAGGCTGAGGGGCAATCTAGGTAACCTGCTCTTCAGTCACCAATGTCTGTGTGTAATTCTGGCAACTACCAAACCATAGGTTTGCTTGTTTTGGGGCGGGGATTCTTTGTTTAATAATCTGTTTTATGGACATGTAAACAAATGTAGGTAGAGGAAGTAAAAGAGAGAAAAAGTGTCTGTATTTCTGCAATCTGCTGTTGACTTCTGGGACACGAAGCTCTACCCATAACCTTTGAACTTCCTGGCAACTCCCAGGCTTATAAAGTGATCCTGAAACTCATGGAGTGATCTGTGAAAATTGTGTGTATGTTCTTAGCTTTGTCGCTGCTCTGTGCTCAGAGAGGCTCCATGTGAGCAGATATTCAGTGCCAGGGAAATGCTCTGAATGGAGCCTCCAGGCGCATACCGACAGGAATAACAACACGTTCAGGATGCTTTCGTCATAGGTGAGGTGCACCCTCTCCGTCAGGCTCTAGGACCTGGTGCACTGAGTCAGGGTAATACCTGTACCTAGGCAGGTGGAGGCTGGGATCCAACAGAGGCACATACTGATCTTCTCTTAGACTCTTGAGAGTTTGTGTGGATTACTGAACTCCTCTAGCTTTGCTGGTGTACAACTTGAAGTGACTGAGAGGAAAGCAAGATGTCAAGGAAGAGTGTTCCTGGCTGCTTTTCTACAATGATATGGAAAAAACATTTTTTCAAGGAAACCTGCTGCCGATGTGGTGCTTCAGACACTGAGATCCAAAACGAGGAGCTGGAGAAGAGAGGAAAACTAAAGAAAAGAAGGAAGAAAAATGAAAATAAACGAGTGATTGTCTCCAATTTGTCATTTGGAAGTAAGAAGGGGAAGGAAAATCCGAATAGATACTATGACTCCAACAAAGTTAAAACCACAAAATATAGCTTCTTGACTTTTCTCCCTAAAAATATTTATGAGCAGTTTCACCGCTTTGCCAATATTTATTTTGTGGTTATTGCATTACTGAATTTTGTGCCAGTGGTGAATGCTTTCCAACCAGAAGTTTCTGTGATCCCAATTTGTGTTATAATGGCCATTACATCCATTAAAGATGCTTGGGAGGACTTTCGGCGGTATAAATTAGACAAAGAAATCAATCATATGGGATGCTACATTTACAGCAGGTGAGTTTCATACATCTTTTTTATAAAATGCAGTTGGCTTGAGATCTTTAATCAAGGATGAGGCTTTTTGTTTAAAATAAATTATTAAATGCCTGCTGGAAAGTCACAGTGGTCAAGTAAAAGAGAGAATATTCATAGTGACTGCGTAACACCTGGTATTTGTTCTGATACAGGGGAAAGTTTTTTGGGTTTTTTTGCAACTTTTTTGTTTAAAGCTCATGTTCAGACTGGGAAGGAAAGTTTGAGTTTTTTATTTTGTGGTATTGGGTTGGCCCTCAGCTGCTTAAACATCAAGTGCAGTGAAAACAGGTGCTTAAATAGCTACTCAGCACCTGGATTTCTAAGGAATTTTCAGGAGTCCTCAATTCTATCAGTATTAAGTACCACAGAACAAGATCTGTCCTGTGACCTACATGCATCCTTAGATGCCAAGAATCCTCTTTAAAATGTATCCCTTTGAACTGCTTTGAATTGTATACTCTAAAGAGTAGACTAGCTATCAGTTGTATGGTTTTTACTAGATTGCATGTACAACAAAACTATAAAAATGCAGGTTAAAATTTGATATATGTCTCTGTTCAGCCATTGCTGAATGAATTGTCTGCTCTCACTTCAAAATATTTAATGACCTCTTGCTTTTAGGACTTTCAGAAGTTTGAAAACTGTTTTATTGTACCAAATCTATTCTATCAGTAAAGTAGAAAATTACTTTTCCTGTTAAAATACTACATCTGGGAGTCAGAGGAGCAAAACTTTCCATCTTCCTGAATGTTGGTTGTCATCCCTCAAATTAACCAAGAGCGCTCTATATAATGTATGCTTTCACAAGCAGGCTCATGCAGAACTCTGGCTTTTATCACACAGTTCTGTCATTTCTGTTTGTTTCTCTTGCATGTGTCTGTCGAGTTTTTATTTTTATATCCTTCTGATTGAACAGGAAAGCAACGGGTTTGCTTCTCTGGGGGCTAAACTTATCTCAGAAACAAAATGGCACCGCTCTCCTTGCCAACTTTAAAAAAAAAAAAAAAAAAGACATCTTGCAACTTTCAGTAAGATTTATTTATTTTCCACCATGAAAATGGTCAATTGTAGCTCTTTGGGTAGGGGTCAAAACTGCCTCTTTTGCTTATCTTTGAGTTCTCAATCTAGCTGGATTTTTTTATCTTTTTGATGTTGCATTAATCCATGAGGCACTGGAATATTTCTTAATACTTATTAAAATGAGTATGAAAGTGAATAGGTTGTACAATCAATACTAATGAATGGATCTATGTGGGAACCTTATTTATTTCCTCTTTGCATGAAGCAACCATGTTAATGTTTATCTGAAAGCCTTTTCCCATGGGAACATGAGAAGTGAAGAATACAATAAAACTGGTATCATACAAGAGAAAAATGTTCTACCATGGAATTACAACATGAGTACACATTGGGATTCAAGTTATGGCCATGAATAGTTTCTTGTGCAGAAACTTGACACAAGCCTGTCTTAAAATTGGTTATTCTGTCCCATAAAAAAGACTCTGACCTATGAGTAAATCTTGTCTGGAATCTTGTCTTTCACCCAAGTTTTATGGCCCAAAAAGGTGATGTAAGGGAAAGGAAAATGAGGTGGCCTTCAGACTGTAGCATTCATCCTGTCTGGAAAAATTGTGGGTAATTACAATTGCCAACAGATCAGTAGCTACAGCTTATTATGTCATGAATAATTTTAATCAGGCTTCTGTAGCGCTTTGGGAAGCTGATATTTCTTGTTCTTCTTGCTGGCTGCAGTGTCATCGAAGGGCAGGATGTCTTCTAATTTTCTTCCTTATGAATCACCTGCTGGAGGTAATTTTTTAACATAGGTGAAAGTTTGCAAGACATTGAAAATTTTGTTCATCTTGTGGCAGCAAAGAATTCTTTCTAATAGAGCAACTAATATCCTATCCTAAGATGAAAATTTACTTAGATTTTAAGGGTTAATCTTGGAGAGTATATTGCCCTTATTTAAGATTTCAATAGCAAGAATTCTGGTTCCTGTTCCAAAAGAAATACGAAGGCAGAACCATCTTTTCCAAATGCTAAATGTTCTTCAAAACTTTCTGAGAGACTGGGGAAAATGCAGTAACTTGCCGCCTTTGAGCACAGAGCAAGGGAAATTGAATTTAAGTAGGCTGCCCTGTAAACACATTTCTTCTAATTTTCTTTTCACAGAGATCAGCTGGAATGGGTAATCTAGTCTGGTAGTGAAGTGAAGGAAAAGACACTTCAAATAGCCTACTTAAAGAATGCTTAATTGAGAAAATGGGAGACACTTTGTAGGCATTAAGTGTCTTGGGGAGATGCAATAACTTAGATATGTTGTTTGATTTTGGAGATTTTAATTTGTGAACCAAAGCTTTTGGAACCATAATACTTGTGTACAAACTATTGTACTGGTAGAGTGAATCACACAATACAAAGGAAGAGACCAAAAAATTCCATTGCAAGTGCTACAGACCGATGTTTAATTGTCTTCTTTCTCCTCATATTCTTTAAAATCAATTTTGTCTGCTTTAAGTTTTCCAAGAGAATTGTCAACACTTTTTCTATTATATTATGCTCTATTATCACCCTTAATTGCATCCAAATTCCTCAAGTCATCTACTTTCATGAAACCCTAATTATTTAAGCTTCATTCATAATATTTAATCATAATCTTCAAATATGTGTGACTTTATCGTGTTCATTTTACTGCTCCCAGACACCTTTTATTCAAGATCTGTATATAGATAATTCTTTTCATTTTTCTTGTCAGTCAGCCCCTCCAAACCTATTCCAGTTCCTTTTCTCCAAACTCTCTCCAGTTTGTCAGTAACTCACTGACAACAGAGTCCGTCTCCAAATGTCATATACAAAAATGAATTTTCTTGAAGTACTTTAATGTTAAAGGAACTACTTAATATATAATTAAAGTATGGGTTGGATCTGATCTACCCCTAGGATTAAGCTATGATGGCCTGTAAATACTCCATAGCATCCAGACAGGTTTGTACATTAATTTCACACTTCTGGAAGATTTAACATATTTTTTTCTTAGTATCTCAATAGACAGATACAAATACAAGGCCTGTGCAGAGGTCAAGATGGCACAGCAACACACTTGACTGACTACACGTACATCAGGTAGCAGCAGCCATAAAAACATTATTTGAGCTATTCACATTGCTTAATTTTAAGCACCTGAACTCAGATATCTGAGACAGTGACTCACAGCAGCCTAGTTCATGTGCTTTGACTCATCCTCTGGAGCTGTTGGGTAACTAGGCAAGTCAACAGGCGTCCTAAATAGCCTGATTACTCGTTCAATAGAAAGTTCCTCTGTGGTGCTTTCAGGCCCTCTGGTTTTCAAGTAGACCCCACAAGCATCAATTTCCTCTTGCTATGTAGGTCCAATGATGTCTGTGATACAAAAAAAGTCAGGCTGACTTTTTGCTGTGACTGTGCTTAGTGTAAGGTTTTAGAACATTTGAAGATCCCTGCGTCAGCACTCTCAGGTATTCCTAGAGCAGGGATGTGGAAGGCAGAACCAAAGAACTCATCTCTGTATTGTACAAAGCCAGAACTGCCAACAAGCAGATGAAAAACTGGAAATGGCTTAAGCCAGACTTAAAAGTTTGAAAGAGAAAATATTTCAGATTGAAGTTTTGTAATTCAGAGTTGTAACTCATGAGGCAAACATTAGATTCACCATTCAGGAAATCTCTGTAACAGCAATGGAGATCTGTGTGACTACAGGTTACCAAATATATAGAATACTATATATTTTCTTAAAATCAGGGAAGCCAGTGAAGATGAAGGCTGCCTTTCTGTTTTAACCTCCTGTATGTGGTCTGATAAGCTAGACCTCCAAAAAGGAGGAAAGATTGCATCTTACCCAGATAATCTCCATGTCTGAGTGAGCAACTAGGATTGGCCAAAGACTTAATGACCTACAGGGAGTCTGTGACATCTGGAAGATAGCAGAGAAGTACAGGGAGCATGCTTGAAACAAGGAACTGACCTACTGTCAAGTCTCCAAGGTGAAAGAAAAAAGACAGTTTTTCTCTGGACCCTGGAAACATCATATGTGGCTTGTTCAATCCAGCGGGAACCTGAAAGCTTGCAGGACGAGAGGAAAGTACCGTCCTGCCAAGGGCACAGTAAGCAAAAGGAGATTTATTGCCAGTGCTTTCATTTCAAGTCTTGTTCAGCAGCACTGAGTTTTTACTTGTTAAAAAGCCTTTTCTTTCTGCTTTGTTATTTTTGTTGTCTAACAAAGCATAACTTTAAACACTAGGACATTGCTGGAGGCTTTAGTGGGTACATTTTATACATCAAATAGAGGGTCTCAATTCTGTTTCCCACTACATTTTCTCGGGCAAAATTACAATCACTCATCTTGGGCATAGTAATATCAAGGCTTCTACACCCCAGAAGTACCTTCTCTGAATGGTGCATGATTTTCATCAGCTGGAGAATGAAGATCTTCCACAGAGACAAAGGATCCTCACTTTAGTAGTACACCCTGACTGTTTTTCTTTTGCATTTAGTAAATTCAGCATGTAAGATGTTTCCTGGCCACACAATCAGCATGTCTTCAGGAGATCATAGAATTATGGAATGGTTGGGCAGAGACACCCTCTACTAGCCCAGGTTGCCCAAAGCCCCATCCAACGTGGCCTTGAACACTGCCAGGGATCCAGTGGCAGCCATAGTTTCTCTGGGCAACCTGTGCCAGGGCCTACCCACCCTCACAGGGAAGAAGTTTTTCCTAATTTATAATTTTTATACCTATCCCTTCAGTTTAAAGCCATTGCTCCTCACCGTACTGCTCCCTGACCTTGTAAACAATCCCTCTCCAGCTTTCTTGTAGGCCACTTTAGGCACTTGAAGGCTTCTGTAAAGGTTCATCAGGTCCCAAAGGCTTGTGCACCATCAGGTTACTTAGTTTCCAACCTGATCTCATGGCAGTGGCTCCTAACCTTGAGGCCATGGCCATAAAACATTATTTGAAAACATGTTGTAAAGTTTTACCATATTAAAGCTGGTGTCATCTTTGACAGCACAAAATGTTTGGGATGTCTGTTTGCAGATGTAGACTACAATGTGTAAGTAGCTGTGTGATTCTACACATTGTCTACATACACATGAGAATCTCAGAATGTGAACTTTTTCATAAAGTAGTAGGTCATGCTTGAGAGGGGTCTCTCTCTAAGACAAACTAGGACTCATAGAGAGGTTGTGGAGTACACATGAAAAATTACTTTTATGTATTTTTCTCTGGAGTGCAAAAAATAATTTTTATTAGTTTAAATTCTCCATCCATTTTGACCCAGTTTTCATTTGAAATACATCTTTATTGAAACCAAGAATGTGAAATGAAATTGTGGACACAAAGTCAATAATTTATTCATGTTCCCTTTACAGTCTTCAACCACAGCAGGATTTTTTTTTTTTTTATGATACTTTCTTCCCAGAAATTACTTCATAACAGCTATTTAATTCAGCCCTTCTGAAATATGATGTGTCCAGTAACAAAGTCTGGCAGACTTCACTTTGACTGTACAAGTTGAACTCCTTTTTGTCTACACTATCTTCTGATGGGCATTATAGTGCTACCCATTCTACCAGGACAGCGAGGGTGATGCTGATAATCTGACTGATAAAGGAGAGAAAACACCAAGAAACTTTCATCTTCAGCCACGCCCGTAATGTGCCACAGCGCTGCTGCCAAGTGCTGTAAAAACCAGATTTCCAGCTTTCCACCTATTGAAAACCACCACATCTTGTTTATTTTACTGGAGAAATGCATTTGTCTTTTTTTATATGTTTCTCATTAGATCAGCTCAGATTTAGGAAGCTCCTCTGTTTATTTAGTAACCAGAGCTTGCGCTATGAACTTTAATCACAGAACAGAAAATGGGCACACTTCCCAGTTAGAAGAATTGCTAAAAGGAAAATGCTTTGTTTGAAAAACCTTGTTAGGCAACTGGGCCAGTGCTTCTGTGGGGTGCACCAGGCTCCTTGTGAAGGGTTTTTCTTCCTTTCATCCATTAGTAATTGTCTGAAAAGTTGTAGAAAACCTTTGTACTGTAGGAAATTGTTAATCTTACAGCTCCAGCTGAATAGTTCTTTGAGGAAAAGAAAATGTGTTTCTTTAGCAAATTCATTGCTCATTGGGAGAGAGGAACAATCTATTCATCTGGTTTGGGATTCTAGCAATTCCTGAACTCTAGTCCCTGTGCTTAATAAGACTTTTCCTCTGATCTGAAAGAGGTCATTTGGCTTTTCTGAGTCACCATCTCCTCTGTAATTAGTGAATGGGCACAACTTGAAGCTTTATGTGTAATGCATGTTTCATAGGCAATTATTGAAAAACTATTGAAAATCTGTGATTTCTGTGGATTATTTTTGCTAACCCAGTTCGTTAAGGCTGATGTGGAAGACAGCCAGCTGGGCAAGGCCCTTCTACAGTGTTTTGTAGGCAGAAAAAACAAGAAGCGTGTTCCATAAACTGGAGTTGTGCAAGAGTTGACGTACAGAGAGGTAGGATTGCCATGCAGAAGTCACAGCAAACATTATATGCAAACTATACATGGTAGCCAAATGTCTAGGATAGCAAGACAAGCCATCTGCTTGCTCTAAACTGCTTCTGTGCTCTAATTTTATTGTTTTGAACAAACAAATTCAGAAGTTCTACCCGGAAAGCATTTGACGCAGAAAGGATTCATAGTTATATCGGGTTTTTGATATATTAACATTGGTATCTACTCTGTAGAGCAATAAACACTCACCTTGAACCTGCTTAAATACTTTTCAAATAGAAACTGATCTGGATAATTTTTTTTAAACGTGCAACAATATCAAATTAACTTAGAACAAACCTCTGTTCTGTGTGATTTTTTGTTTCTGTTGCTGAGCAAAGGAAAAAGGATATGCAGATAAGTAGAGTGAGAGAAAAGTAGAAAGAAGAATGAAAAATTCAGGGATGAAAAATTAATATAAAAAGGAAAGATTATTGCTACAATGCTATTATTTACTAGGCACCTCACATCTAGCACTATAGGGAAATAAATAGTTAGGATTTGGGGGGGTCTTGTTTTGAATAATAAGTGGATGCCACTGGGAAATGCACAGAATTTAACTGTGTGCACAACCTAGGCTGAAAGCTGTTATTTCATGTTGCTTTACACATAAGGATATCAGCTAAGTGCAAGGGTTTTCCTGGCAGCATGACGGCTGGCTTTACTTTACAGAGGGCCAGGAAAGTAGGTTAGCAGGAAGAAGCCTTTGGCTTGACCCTGAAGCTATGCTAGGTTGTGTGCTTTCAAGTGTAGCAAAACACTTTATCTACAATATCACTGCTCCCCTTCTCATAGTACAAACACTTAATTGAATGACAGTATTCTTCAGGCAATAGATGAGGATGATTAAAAACTTAAGCAAAAACAAGACTCTGAGTCGTTACAAAAAGCCTTTTACTGTCTGTCTGCAAAAGTATCATGAGCATATTCCTTCTCAGAACAAGACATAAGATGATTCAATTATTCATATTGAAAAAATAATTTCCTCACACAGAGTTACAGGAACTGGGCCATTGTTGTCCATACAGTTTTCCCATTAACTAAGTTTAAAGCTTATTGTGCGGTTTTATTTGTTTGCTTAGATGATTAAGAGCAGTTGAAGGACCATTTATTGAAAAGATAATGTCAAAAAAAGTTTGCTATTCCCTGAACAACTGAGCACCAGTTTGTTGAAATAGCAATTTCTTTTCCTTGAACCTCAAGGCTTTTTCCTTTTTTTTTTTTTTTATTTAACAGCTCTTTATTTCTTATCTTAACTTTTCCATTACATTTTGGCTCTAGTTGTGGGTTTTTTCCTTAATATTAAAGGATCATTTGCCTCCTGTTCTACATCTTGAAGTTGTTTCTGTGGGCTAAGGTCAAGATTCATAATTACCTTTTGAGACTTGCAAGCTAGAGAGACCTGAAACAAGTGTAGCTGAGAGAGCAGTTTGTTTCTTACAGGATATATATCTTGTTGTGGGAAATTACCTGAGAAATAGTCATGTAGTCAAAAAAAATTTTTTTTTAAACTCACTAAATTTCATCTATACTTTAAAACACCTCTGTTAGTCTAAACAATTTTCTGTCTTGTGCTGTGAATATTATAGGGCTAATATTAAAGATAACTGTTGTTATAATTCTATGTATAGATTTTATTTGAACACGATATATGGTGAAGTGATACAATGGAAGTATCTAAGTCAGTAATTTCTAGATGTTGCATTGTATCTTTCAAAAAAAAAAAAAACCAAAAATATGCTGCCACCTCCCTGTTTTGTTGTTTTTTTTAAGGCCCCACTAAGCAGGAGGCCTGCTTCCTGATGTCACTATTCACCCATGCCATGTTTTTAATATGACAGGGAAGAACATGCTTACATTGAGAAATGCTGGAAGGATGTCCGAGTCGGGGACTTTGTGCAGCTGCAGTGTAACGAGACCATCCCAGCCGATATCCTGCTGCTGTACTCCTCGGATCAGAATGGGATCTGCTACTTGGAAACCGTCAACCTTGATGGGGAGACCAACCTGAAACAGCGCCGAGTCGTGATGGGGTTCTCCAGCCAGGTAAGCCTGCTGGAAAAGCAGCTTGTGAGGCACAGGGCTGCTCTGGGCCCATTTGCACAGCAGCTCCAGCCATGAAGTGCACCAGGCTGGTTGTGCTGATAAAGCAGTGGAAGTGTTTTGCTGTTGGAGGTAACACCCTGTATGGAAAGCAGCAGCTTGTCCCAAAGATTTCTGTTATTCAGGCACAGGGATGGCTGTATAAAAAGGAAGATTGTCTCAGATAGTAGTTGTGAGCAGCAACCTGCATCAGCAGATGCCTAAGCAACACCATTCAGGACAGACACAAGTCTTTCCTGAGTATCAGCCATCCGTATGCCACAGGTTGTCACAGCACACGCTGCCTCCCACAGCAAGGCACTGCTGCTGGGATGCCTTCATGGGAAGTGGAAGACAGCTCATGGCCCCTCTTGCAAATCCTCTCTGGATTTTGCTCCTCTGTTGCAGCTGGCATACTGTTGTTCATTGGCTGGGCAGGTAGATATGCAGCATTCAACTAGGAACTGCTCTAAGGCACACAATGTTGTTATGAAATAATGGAATCATTTATAGAAGTACAATAAATAATTGAATAGGAACTCAAGGTAAACTAAAATGGGACAAGTTAAATAAAATGGCTATGTTTGACATCAGCTTGATTGTTAGCAGACATTCAGTTCGAGTGCTTAAAATCAACATTCCTTTTTCATAGGCCATGTCATTTTCTTTTTACAAACACTTTACTGGTAAATTCTCTTGACTATAATAAAGTTTGATAAACCTGAAGGAAACAAGAAAATATGGCTTGGGGAGAGTTCTACTTGTCATGTTTTTAAATAACTTTTCAAACAGACAAGGGCAGTTTTTCAAATAACACAGAACAAATTTAAGGAGTTGCAGTATGTGAAGAGGAATATTTTGTTCCATTGCAGTCAGCCCACAGGAAATCCCAAAAGCTGGCAGGGAATTCTAGGAATTATGCCAGTTGATTTAGCAATCAGTAGCAGTGCCATTAGGAAGAACTTCTGGGGTTCTTGGTGGGTGGGACACAGCTGCCAGTGAGCAACCAGAATAACTGAATAAGAGTATACTGTTTCCATGGCCAGTTGCTGTCAGGTACTCTACTACAGTGTTACTTGCTCTTTGTTGAAATGAAAATAACTTTGCACACAATTAAGGGCTTTTTCGAGTTGTGGATGCCACAGTATGAAGTCTATCTTTTCCAGTGATGGTTAGAGAAAGGATTTTTTTTTCCTAAGACATGATGAAAAGTTTTAATGTGTCAAGATTTAGCAAAAAAAAAGCAAATAAACTTGCTACTTAAATAGGAAAAATAAGAATGCTGTATTTGTGTCATGTGGTCATAGTTTACACATTAGTTTTTTGTATTTTTGCTTTTAGAGGAGAAGAGTGCACTTTGCTATTGTACAAGATGTAAACTTTTGCCCCAGTCATTTGTAATATAAGGAAGTGTTTAAATCAGAAAATCCCCACATTCAAGTTATGCTTCAGACTGCTTACTCATGGTTATTCTCTTTAGAATTTGAGTACCTGTACTTAGATAAAGGGTATGTGTTGTTCCTTACAAAGTCTTGTTACATTGACAGAGTGGAATGCAGGTCTGACCATGGTGACAGCCAGTGTTCAGTGTTCAGGAATGTCAGAGCTTCAAGAATCAACTACATTATCCAATGTTAAATATGATATGTACAGATTTTAGCGTTCCTTGTTCTTTGTTTAGTGCTGTGATTTACATGCTATATAGAACTGACTCAAATTTGTGTCCATAAATTGTGACACTTTAAGGAGGGGGGAGATATGTATGAACTGGGGTTAGTTCTTTGGTTTAGGATATGCTTAGGAATATTGAATTTACATATCTGTGAAAGACTGAGAGGAAGGGTTCTTTTCCCTTTTATGCCATTTTTCTAAATTGAAACTTCTTGTTATAAAAAGAATAAAAAACGAGAAGAATCATGCTTCTCTCCCCCTTTCTGGCTACAAGCCTATTATGTTTCTTCACTGGCAATGAGCCCTCAGGTGACTTTTGCATCTTCTTGTTCTCCCATTGTATGTATATTTCTAGCACAAACAGGAACAGGATTCAGTGGAGGAGAATTATATCTCTTAAAAGAGATTGTAAAAGTATCCATTCACATGGGTCAGAAGGTATACAAAAGAAAGTACTTAGATATTCTTTTTTTTTAATATATATTGCTCAGGAAAAAAAAAACAGAGAGAGAGAGAAAATAATGTAAGAATTAAAGCAGAGTAAAGAAAAAATTAAGATTTGGCAGTGTAAAGAAGTCCTCTTGCAATCAGGGAGTTTTTTGTGAATTCCAATGAAGGATTACCAGGATTTGTGTTTTCTGGAGGAGTCTAATCTCTGGAAGTCTCTTGCTGTACAAAAAGGTAGGGAGGCCCAGCAACAGACCTGATTTCCAGTTTTCCTAATGGGAGGAGTTTGGTTTAAAGTGAATTTCAGTTCTTTTAGAGATTTTATGGCACAGCAGTAATGATTCTTTCACCTTTATTTATATCCCATTTTTATTACATTGTCTTAATCTAAAAGCAGTGTCTTGAGATTTTTTTTCAATCAAGAAAAAACCACTTATGGCAGCAAGTCCTTCTCATGCTGTCTGCTTTCCCAACTGCTTCATGCAGTCCAAAACCTAAGCCCGTTTTCTTGAACACAGGGAGAATCAACCAACATTGTGTGTCTTAGCTCAGGTTCAAGTTCTTGGTGAGTGAGCACTTGGCCTGAAAGTCTTTCTTGGTTTGTCTCTCCCAGCAGTTCAGACCTATTGTACTGCCTTCCCTCCTTTGGTTTGCCTTATTCATTTGTTCATTTAGGGGAAGATTTTCCTATTAATCTTGGTTTTAGTATTCTTTGAATGTGATACATTTATTCCAATGTGTGGGCTCTTATTTTATATCATGCTGACCTGTAACAAAACTCTTCTAACATTTCTAACATTTGTAACATTTCAAAATATGTTAAGTCCTGCCAGTATTTTCATTTGAGCTCACTTTTGGTTGAAGGCTGGTTTTGTTTCATAAAGAATTTGAACTATTTAGTACATTCACTTTAAATGAAGATGGATGTTTTCACTAATTGGCGCCTGTGATGTCCAATATATTTTATTTTCTTTGTTTAATTTAACCAGCTTTAATCCAAAAGAGGAAAATCTCAGATCTTTACTCAGCCCCTCTGAAGCTTTACTTCAGACTGAATGAGCTAAACTCCCCCTGCCTCTCCTGATTGGGAAAGTGCTCCAGTCCCCAGATATCTTGGATACCTATATTTAGCTGCTCTTAGTGTTTAGGACTTCAAGTACTCATTGGATTTGACACTCATTCTCAGTGTGTTTCCTCTTGCAGAATTCTTTGTTTCAACCTGAATTTTTCCAAAACACCATCGTCTGTGAAATGCCTAACAACGATCTCAATAAATTCAAAGGGTACATGTAAGTATTTCTTATCCATAAATGCAATTTGTGTCTGAACTGTGGTATTTCTTCTCAGGGAACTGGATGGAAAGAACATACTGTGCATAAATTATATGTCACCATTATCTATTCCTGGATTCAGAAGTCAATATAAAATGCAGACTGGAATCTCTGTTTTGAGGCAAGGCAGGGCCATGGCTTAATGTTTAATTTGTGGTTGTTTCATGCAAACCATTCTCACAAGGCTTCAGGTCTTTTCAGAAATCAGATATTTACTTTTGACCTAAGGGTTAGGCTAGTCTAGAATTTAAATCTAAATCCTTCCTAATGTTTCAAGTTATTCAGCTGCATGGCCCTAGGTACTTCATATTTATGACCAGAGGCAAAAGGTATCCAGGATCTGATAAACAACCCATGTTTTTGTTTTTATAGATAGGAAAGACAAGAAAGAAAAAACCTACTGAACCAAAGACAAATAGAAAAAAATGCTTGATTTTTTGTATGGTTTTGGGTTTTGGCATTTTGTTGTTTTGTTTTGTTGGTTTGGTTTTTTTTAGATTTAATTTTTTGATTTTTTTTTTAGTTTTTAGCCCATTCTCTGGCTTTAAGGCCAATTTGTATCACAGAATCACAGTACATTAGGAGCTGGAAGAGACTTCAAGAGATCACTCAGTCCAACCCCCCTGCCCAAGCAGGATCATCTAGATTAGATCACACAGGAACGTGTCCAGATTGGTCTTGAATGTCTCCAGAGAAGGAGACTCCACAACCTCTCTGGGCAGCCTGTTCCAGTGATCTGTCACCCTCACAGGGAAAAAGCTCCTCCTTATATTAAGATGATCTTTCTTTGTTGCAGTTTGGAACCATTTCCCCTTGTCCTATCACTGGCCATCACTTAGAAGAGCCTGGATCCATCCTGACACTCACCCCTTATATATTTATAAACATTAATGAGGTCACCCTTCAGGCTCCTCTTCTCCCAGCTGAAGAGACCCAGCTCCTCTCAGCCTGTCCTCATAAGGAAGATGTTCCACTCCCTTAATCATCTTGGTGACCCTCTGCTGGACTCTCTCAAGGAGTTCTGTGTCCTTCCTGAACTGAGGGGCCCAGAACTGGACACAATACTCCAGATGTGGTCTCACCAGAGCAGCGTAGAGGGGGAAGGAGGACCTCTCTTGACTATGGCCATGCCATGGCTCATGCCCTAAAATCTTCTCACCCTTGGGAGCATCTGTTTCCCAAGAGCCATTGGTCTGTGTCAATTCCCACACCATGCCAGAGAGTCTAAAAATGCCTGCTGCCTTGGACCAAATCATGCCCAAAGTTATGCAAATAATTTAACTGTATGAATGTGCCAGCATCCCTATCTATGCCCCAGCTTTGTTAAGTTTACTAGTAGCTAAACTAGGAGTTAATGTCTCTGCAAGAATGCAGTGAGAGTATTGCACCTGGAATAGCTGGAAATGGCCAGATGATCTGAGTGAGTAAACCAGGCCTGTTAGTGCTGACCATGCTTTATCTGGGCTGGAGAATTTATGCCTTGTAAGAGTGATGCCTCTAATAGCAATTCCATTTCACCTCCACTGTGATATCTTAAAAGAGAAAAGAGGTCAAGTTTGTATTGATCTCTGGCTGTCGTTGCTGGCTTTGAGGATCATTGGGTATAATCTAAATTGAAACAATCCTTCCAATTAGCCTGTTGTAATATTGCACAAGAGCACTGAGATTATAGAAATGTAGGTGATATATTACAGGAAAACACACACAAATACACACCCTTAGGACCCAGGACTGGCTTCCAAATCTTCAAGTCTCTATTTTGCCCGTAACTGAAATCTCTTTGGGAAATGCCTATTATCTCACATGTTTGGTGGAATATGGAATTAGGTACCTTCTTCAAGTGTACATGAAATAATTTGCACTGCAAATTATTTATTAACATTTAGTGGAGTTTTTGTGTTCGGTCTGCTGTTGTTTGAGCTATTTTGTAAACACATTACTTGGAACAGGCTAAATTTCTCTCCAAGAACTCTTAATAAATTATTGAGGCTCTGCTGCCTTGCTATAAAACAGCAGCAATACTCTTTCTTCTAAATATGATAAAGAACTAAGAGACATCCATCTGACATCTCTGACCACAGCAATTCTGCCCAAGGATATGCAAGAAGACTGTTCAGTGACTTCACCAAGACTGAATCTGGATTCCCAGAAAATACAGGTTTTATCTGGCATTCATTATTTTTACAATTGTAGCAGCTGTAGGGTGTTGGTACATAAAATTTTTCACTTATTTAGTTTGATGTCATGTGGCCTTGTGCAGCTGCACACAGACATAGGACTACACTTAGCACCCAACCTCACCCTCCATTTAAGTGATGCTGCAATTATCTGGTAAATGCCAAACACCAAATAGAAAGTAGCAACAGGTACCGAGTGAAAGCCAAGCTTGTTTCATATTGACATCATGATGCACACATGATGCAAGCAGTCTTTCTGATACTTGGACTCCTCTGTAACTTCTTACTCAAGTCTTTATGGAAGAGGAACAAAACCCAAGCAAAACAGGGCCTTCACAGTTCTTTGGCTTCAACTGGAAACAGGCACACAAACAGAAAACAGAAAAACAGAATAAGATGTGACATTATTT
>VXBZ01009845.1:0-113404 GCA_013399135.1 Heliornis fulica | reverse complement strand
TTATTTTATTTTATTTTATTTTATTTTATTAATTATTTTATTTTGTAAATTATTTTATTTTTCTATTTTATTTTATTTTTCTATTTTATTCTATTTTATTCTTTTTTATTTTATTTCTTCTAGGGAGCAACCAAATCATGAGCGGGTTGGTTTTAACATTGAAAGTCTCTTGCTTCGTGGATGTACAATCAGAAATACTGAGGCTGCAATAGGAATTGTTATATATGCAGGTAAGATGTACTTACTATGTAGCTAAGCATAGAATTTCCCTGTAAATATCCTTAAATAAATATGTGTAGCCTAATATTGCACCCAAATTTGACATTTTACTTTGTAAGAACTGGTAGTGGAGGGAAAATGACATCCATTTTGAAGTAAAGGTATTACTTGTCCATCTCCAAAGCCCAGAGTCCTTCACTGGTTCTCTGGCAGTGACAGTATCCATGTGTATGTCAAATATCTTGCTATCTTTGCAGTATCTTGCAAAAATTCACACAAGTAAAAAATTGCTAAGGTGAGTTTAACTCCCAGCTCTGATTATAATACTAATTCCATCTGGCATTAACTCTACATGGCTGCCCTAGAGAGGTCTCACTGGCTCCTCAGGGCAGAAACTGATGCAGCTGAAGATCTACCTAGGGGAAAAAAAAAAAAGGGAATCGTCACAAAGCCAAGCTGTGGCAGTGCTAGCACAGGAGGCAGTGAGAGCAGCAGCTGGAGGTGACAGAGAGCCAGCAGCAGCGCAGGTTTGTGCTGACACAGACATAGTGTGCCCATGCAACCATGAATTTAATGCAGTAGAGACGTGAACCAAGCAAGACAGTGTCAGTGCCTAGATCAAATGCAGCGGTGCCAGGTTCAGTGGTGGGTCAGCTCATCTTTTTCTCAAGATCCTTTACCCCACTGCTTTTACTCAGTGAGCATGATTTATCATTGGCTTTACCAGCTGTGCCCTCTTCTGCTCCAGAAACAGAGTATCAGCTACAAATACTGATTAAATAAAAGTCAATTTAAACTCAAAGTTAATCTCATTATTGGTAATTTTTATCCAGTAAAACCATGTCACCAGTTTTATGTCTAATCAGCACAAGGGGGTTCAAGGCTGAGCCACCTACGAGTAAATAGTAGTCACCATCTTTCCAGAGTCATCTTAGACTAATCTCCACCATCCACATTATTTTACCTGGCAACTGGCCATTCTATTTCACTCCTGCAGAAGTGGACTATAGCTTCCATATTTTTTTCAAAGTAGCCTTCATTTTCTGTGTCTTTCATTGTCTGTCTCTCCGAAGACCACATGTGAGGATGTTGCCTAATGCTTCACTCAGGGGGTTGGGTTTTTTGGAACTACTATTCAAAAGCATCTGTAGGAATCATTTACTATAGAATTGGAGTAACTTGTCTTCCCTCCTCCTGTTAGGTTATCTATTTTTCTTCTCTTCAGTCAAGTCATTTCACAGCGTGTTCATTTGACCAACAGCACAGATCCTAATGTGGATCTCTTGTTAATATTGCTTAAGCTGCTAGTAGCAAGGGTTGGAGTTTTAAAGTAATTTTCAAGATATGGTGTCTGATCTGAGTAAGTCTTCAATTCAATTTCCAACTGACATCTTATTGTAAATGTCAGTATAAAAGTTTATTCTTTTTCTTCTAAAATTAGACTCACTTGAGCCACTACCAGCTTCACTTCTAGGGTTCTTTGGCATCGATTATACTCTGGCTTTTAATCATGATCTGTGACCTTTTCTGAACAATCATGATCAGTCATATTTATAAGATGGCATATTCTCCATTTTTATAACTCTATTACTCAAATCTGCCTTCTATTGGAGGTCTTTGTGAAGAGTAGAGCCATCCCTTATTTGGATTGTTTAGCCTGTGCAGTTCTCATCTGACCCAAATTCTACACAAAACAATAATACTAATGCTCAAAAGCCTCATTATGGAACAACACCCAATGTAGTTTTCTCATTGTGATGGGAACAGCAGCAAGAATCATGTGCTTTTTCCAATAATAAGTTTTAGACAAGCCCATCAGCATCCACAAGTAGAGAGACAAGATACCAGTGAGACGGTAGGTGAGGTGCTGTGTTGAACAGCATATGTATCTGTGAGGATCAGGAGAGAACAAAAGAAGTTTATTCCTCTTATTTATTATACTCTGCTTCTTCAAAAGTGATCTCTCTATTACAGATATGTCCTTTTTCTTTTGGTCAGCTGAAGTGGAAGGGAATGATAGAGCTGATATTTGGAAAGAAATGTATTCCCATTTTCTTCCCGAAACAAATCCATCAACATATCCTTGAGGGTTTTCTGGGAGAGATTAGAGGGTTTTGTCTTGTTTTGCTTTCAACACAAAGCCTTCCATTAAGCCTGACATAAAAGAAAAGTGACGAACAAGATTCACACAGCTGCAGGAGGAGTAGAAGCACAGGCAGTAGTACCCTCCTCTTCTGTGTAGCTTGGTGGTTAGAGGCCACCAAAGGGAAGACCTGGGGTTTGTTTGCTGTTCTGTCTGTATGGGAGTGAACATACATCTGCTTCACAAGTTGTCCCCTGAATACCTGACTGCATGGAACAGGTGGGTATGTACATTCATATGCATGAGTTGGAAAGGGAGGAGCACTGGATTGGTAGTGTAAGCTGGTCCCACTGACATAGCTCCAGGTTGTGTAAATAATTAAATATTCATTGAAAATGGAAGCCAGGAGTCCCAGCTCTTGGGTGAATGTCCTGAACATAAGGCTGGAGAGTAATTTTCTCTCTTGCTTTCTACCTCAATTAATAACCTTTGATATAAACCTGGAATGAATCCAGCAGGCGTGATAGAATCGCACCTAACTTCCAGCTTTTGCTTCAATCACTTCCCTGGAGCAAGCTGAAAGGCAGCTTGGAAAACAGTCCCTCTCATGCACATCATACACATACAGATGAAACCTAAATGCAAGTGTCTGTATTTTTCAGGGAAAAAGGACTGTGGAAATAAACACAAAAGATACCATTTAATATAGCAACAGATGGTATTCAGATATCCCAATTGTCAAGTCAATGTTTAGATATTAATAGTATAGAAAAGGCAATTTCTATTTGTTGTCTTCTTACAGGACACACTTTTTCCATTAGAAATATACCAGCACAATTCTAATTCGGGAACTTTGAAAGACTAGGTTGGGGTTTTTCATTTCTTGTCCTACTGTTTTGTTAGCATTTCACAACCACAAGGCAAAGAACTAAATATCATTTGTGTCTTTCACTACTGGATCTGACATGTTGGATTTCATTTCAGTTAACACATGAAATATGTCTAGTGGCTTTTAAATAGCTGCTGAAAAATATACAAATGTATATTTCAGGAATCTCTATAGCCCCTAATCAAGGTGTTTGTGAAACAGAAAAATATATTATTGTTCTTTTTCTTCTTATCCTTAATGAGTTTTGGCTTTTGAACATTCAGATAAACCTTGTGATCCTACTGAATCTGCTATCTCTGGGAAATTCAAATATATATAACAACTGAAATCTGTAGTGTAACATAGGTCTCTTGTAAGACTCTAGATTTAGTCTGATATATTCTGCTGATCAGAAGTTGGGCAGTAAATTTAGAGAATTAAACTAGAATTAAATTAACATTAGTCATAATAGTCCTTTTCTCCTTTTGTGACAGAAATACTTTTTTTAAAAAAAATACAAAATATTCCATGAACATGATGGTATCTTTTTCTTTTGCAGGTCATGAAACCAAGGCCATGCTAAATAACAACGGTCCTCGTTACAAGCGCAGCAAGATAGAGCGACGAATGAATATGGATATTTTCTTATGTGTGGGGCTCCTGTTTGTGATGTGTCTTATTGGAGCTGTGGGTACGAAACACTGACAAAAACCTCCTGCTTCATTGCACTTTTTTTTGAATGGTGGTTAAAATTGATCTTATAGGCATGAGTGAGATGACATCTAGGGCTGGATGCTCATGGCATCTTTAGGCTCTGTGGTCTTTCCAACAGACAAGTAAAAATGGCAAAACTGAGCTGGAAGAAATTTCAGCCATGGCTATAAATATTTCAGAAAAGCCCCATCTCTGCAGTCATAAAATAGGTGTAAAAGAAGCAAGTGAAAGCCATTGGGTTAATGAGGCACAGGAATCGGTTCTTGCCAGTTGGGATGTGCTTCCTGCATAGATGTTTATTCCTTGTGTATAACAACAGAACTGTAATTATGTAGTTTTACCTTCATTTCAGTAACATTTTCTTGTAACACGTTCAGGGGTTACTTAGCCAGAGCTACCCCAATTTACAGCCCATGAGCTGCACATGACCAATTCATCAAGTTTACAGCCTCCACAGCCACCTTGCTTATCAGAGGCCCCTTTACAGCTGGCTGTGAGATGGATTAATTGCCTAGGCAGGAAAAGCCTGTGTTTTCCTGGGGTCCTTGCAATGAGCACACTTGTACATAGTAACTGGGGTTAGCTGACCAGAGTTCACTAGAACGCTAATCTCAAAATCATCTTCACTGCATGTAAACTACCTGCTTGCCTTCCAGCTGTGATTGCAACCTGTCCCAGACAGGTTGGCATTAATTAGATCCCATAATCCTGAGGAAAGGTCCAAACTTTAAACCCACAGACTTTTGAATGGGTCACTGCTTTAATGAGATAACTGAGGCTCCTATAAGTGCTTTGTGTTCAAAGCCCCTTTTCTTTTTTAATCCATTTTATCTCGGTGATAACTTGCTTAGTGCTACTGCTCTGAATTAGTTTTGTAGCAACAAAGTTGAAATATGTGGTTCTGTCAAGTCTTCCTCAGCCTGCCCCGGAGGCATCAGATGTGACACACCAGCCTGTCATCAGCGTAATGCCATTAGAAGTCAGGGCCACCCGAGATGGGGAATTGAACTGACTTAATCACTTTTTTAATTTTGCTGCTTCATGTTGCAGTGGGCTTTATTGGCACAGAAATGGGATTTCAGTTTGGCAGCTGAGCTCTGTGTGACGGAGAGAGAGAGACTTTATTTTCATTGTTCCCTGGCTGCTGTCATGTAGATTTTTTAGGGACTTGTCTTTGTCTGGTGCATAGGGGCTCTTGAGTAATAAAGTCCTTTAATTTAAGGTTTAAAGTGACCTTAGACTAAAAAAAATCAGCATTTAAAAAAACAATATATCAGGTATGAAGAAAAAAAAAAGTAAAATGTTCATACTCCAAGTGAAACATAGAAAAAATAGCAACAGGACAGTTAGTTTCCATGCATTCAAAGTGTCCCATAACTCTACCATGAGTTCTTGCTTTGCAACCTTGTCTAAAAGTGATGTTCTTGGAAGAACTCAGTGGTGGATTAGTTATCAGGATTTTCACTGCACACAGTGAAAAACTGGGGTGAGAAATAGCTTATAGAGCATAGCTGTCCTTGCTCAGATGTGATGTGGTCTCTAGCAACCAGAAAGTATTGCTGAAATAATTTTAATTCCTTTGGCAGCATCTTAGTAGGCAGATGCTGCAAAACAACTGTTTGCTTAATTGGTGGTAATAGAAGTTTTATCAGAGCTGGATACTGGAAGTGGACTAATAAAGAGTTTTGGAACCTGGAGCAGTGATGTGATGAGGGGATTGGAATTGTTTGTCCTAACACTGTGTGACGTTTCTGATGGTGTAAAATTAGTAACATCCTTGAAGAAATTTAATTTCAGAAAGGGCAGTCTGAAAAGTGTGTGTCAAGGTAATCACGATGGGCTGCTGGTGGGTCCTGAACCAGAGGCTTTGCTGTAGTAGTGCAATGATATCTGCTGATATTTAAGACAGGGGGGAAGAAGCACTTTTAGGGTATGATTTAACTGAAGGAAATGTAAAAATGAGCAGCATATGCTGAATTATACAGACTTGTCAACTCTAACAAATATTGACAGAAATCAAGAATTACTGGGAAGGATAAGAAACATTCTAGTTTGTCTATATAAAGGATATAAGGTACTTTCTGTTAGGAAAGAGGAATAGAGTCTTTAGGACCAAGGATTTTTAAAGATAGGTGGTAGAGCTGGAGTCCTGCAGCAGCAAGATGTAGAGTGAGGAGAGATCTTTGCAGAACTAAGAGCCCTGGGGGACACCTGCTGAAGGAGAGGAGAATAAAAATATCCATGACCACGCATTTCTTACTAGAATATCAATTATATGCATGTGGTGCAGAGCTCTGCACGTGCTTTGCATTCTCCAATAATGTACAGCATTGCTTGGGGACTGCTGCTTGGGAAAAGTTCTTTCTTTTTAATTATCATAGCAGTCCATATCTGCATGTTTCGGAAGCTTTGCCAATACCCTTACAGCTCAACATATTTCAATATTGTGTATCATCCCTACAGGGCATGGCATATGGACTGGAAACTTCTCAGAGCATCCACCTTACGATGTCCCAGATGAGAATGGCAATTCTCCATCTCCAGTTCTTGCTGGTTTCTACACGTTTTTGACAATGATAATCCTCTTGCAGGTAAAAGACAAAACCTCTTTGTTACCTCTGAGGAAGAAGCTATTCAAAACTGAGTATAATCACTAATGAACAATTAATATTAACTAGTAATTGTACAGCACCTTCTTAATCCTATTTGAAAATATTGCTAAGAGTTTTTCAATTCACCAAAGTGTGAAATAATGTATCTTCCTTTTTTTTTTCCTTTTCTAACTGCAGATTTTTCTTATTATTATTGAAACCCCACAAGGATATAGATAGGAAGAATGTGTATTCTATCTTTAAATAACTCCAGAATCTCTAGCATCTGCAGTAAAGAGGATGTTTACATCCAAATGTCAGCTTTTTTTTTTTTTTCCTGCCTATGTCCAGAATTCCAAAATAAGGATGCCACATAATATCTCCGGAAAACAGTGACACAAAAATTGTCACTTTTTCCAATGGGGAATAATAAGTCAGTATGGTTCAGCTGGTTTAGTAAAGAACCTAAATTAGGAGTAGGATGCTTGTATATCAGAATTTGATTAAGCCTAATGGAATGGGGGAAAAATATCACATTTACCTTTCAGAATTCTTGATGAAACTGATTGAAATAGACAGAATTTTCTTAATATGAAGGAAATATGAAGATAACTTTCAAATCTGCTCAGAAATTCCTTGGTGGCTTAGTCTTCATTACTGAAACAGAATATTGGGCACCTTAAAAATTCATAGTTATTTCAGGACAGGGAACAGGGAAGCCGTAGGTGGGAAGTGTTGCATGCAAGGTAATTGCCTGTGAAACTTTTTTAACTAAGAGTTAGTCTGTACTAGTGCATCCTTTCAGAGTGTCAGGAGAGTAAGAACAGGATCCACCACAGTGCAAAAAATGTGCTTTGTAAGACCCATATTTTCATTTGATCTTCTAGGAATCTTGTCTTAAATGTGGCAATTATTGTCCCGGTTCATCCATTGCTGTTGTATAAAGGATTTTGTTTTCTCCTCTGAACTGTTATTATTCAGTCCTACAACACGTCTCAAGGAAGAACTGTTGCTCTGGAGGTTGTCAGTATACATGTGCCAGAACATTACTGACAGAAAGCAATAAGACTTGTCACAGCCTTCATTGATAATTTCATCTCTTTCAGGTTTTAATCCCCATTTCTCTTTATGTGTCCATTGAGTTAGTCAAGTTGGGCCAAGTCTTTTTAATTCACAATGACATTGACCTGTACGATGAAGAAGCAGATGTGCCCATACAGTGCCGTGCCCTAAACATTACTGAAGATCTTGGACAAATCCAGTATATCTTCTCAGACAAAACTGGGACACTAACAGAAAACAAAATGGTATTCCGACGCTGTACTGTTGATGGCATTGAGTTTTCACATCAGGAAAATGGTGAGAGACATGTTTTTATACTTGCTTTTCTCTCTGGGCAACTATTGTTATTAATTTAAATGTTAATATTTAAACCTACTGAGCCCTCTGACTGAATGGAGAGGATTTGTCTCAGTTTTGTGAGGGACTCCTGTTACAGAGATTCACAAAAGTGAAGGTGTTTTAACTGATTCAAGAAGTCAGGTGGAAAAGGTTTTCCAGTTCCCTGTGCAGACCTCATGGGCTTTGCCCAGCATTCAATCCCCACTCGAGAGTCCAAAGAGAACATTTTCTCTTTCATTTCTAAATGAATGCCAGCCAACCTTTTATAAGCTCACAACGGAGATAGTAATTAAACTCAGTGGGTCCAGAAGTAATTACCAGAGTCTTCTGTGTGGTATGAAAGGTACAGCTACACATTTTCATGAGTCGACCCTAGCTGCAGTCCGTCTCGGGAGTCCCTTGGCGTTCGGTGCCCTGAATCTGGGGGTTTGCCCCAGGCCCGTTCTTGCTTGCTACTTTCTCTCTCTGCATAGTGAGAAGGATTTTATTAAGCTGGCAAGCAACTGCCAAAAAGATGCACTCTGTGACTGAAAGCATTAGCAAATTTGTGAATTACCATTTTTCACTCTCCTGCTCCAGTCAAGTGCAGAATGCAGCTGAGGAGACCAAGCACTAGCAGATCTCCATGAAAGTGACTGATTGCTTGAAAACCCATTTTTGTTTTCTTGCAACAATAAACATTGGAGAGTTGGAGTTGCCAGAAACTGAAGTGCATAGTGAAGTTTTTCTGGAGCTGGCTATAGAGATGTTTTGGCTTTGAATTGATTTGTTCCTATTTTTATAACCAATGAAATTGCACCTGAATTAATGCAAAGAATAGAGTAAAAGGTGAGGTTTCGTTTGCTCTTTTTACAGCCAGGCGCCTGGAAACCCACAAAGAGTTGGATTTAGATGATGAGGACTTTGCAAAACTGCAACACTTCACTCTTCCTCCCATGAATATTGAGAGACCAGTCACTTATAAACAGAGGACCATGAGACCTTTAAGGAGGTGCCAGAGTGCTAGAGCTCATTTTCAGGGCCATACAAGGAACAGGTCCCTCGGTCGTCGTGACAGCAACCAGTCTCAAGTGGCATTCAGCAGTACCATTGTGAGTACAGACTGAGCTAACACATTTTAAGTTCTTCATTCTGTTGCATTTTGTGATGGGAAGCCAGCAAGTGGACAGGAGAAATGCAAACCGTGGTGAGGTTTAAGAGAGGGAAGCATCAGGGTCCTGACTTAGAGTGTGCAGGCTGCAGTCAAGGGTGAGCTAGGAGAGGAATCCAGGTCCTGGAATCAGGCTGCAGCAGTAGAGTAGGGGCACACAGAGTTGTGATGGTTGTGATGGTTGCTTGATAGGTGCGGAAGACATTTAGGGTCTAAAGGGTTGAGGCTGTGGCTTGTAACAGCAAGAGGTACATTCACAAAGAGGAATGGGCTTTTTGTACTGTTCTGGTCCACTAATATGCCATAGGAAATGGGGTGGATGTTCTGTGCTGGGATTGTGCAAGAGGAGCTTGATATGAGTCTGGTGCCTGGCTTTGCAGAAACAGGAGGCACAGGTTCTCCTGAGATATGATGGTCAGGAAGAGGGTATGGATTTGAAGTCCAAGTTTGAACATAGTTCAGAAAGCCACAATCTACTGCTACTAGCACTGCAACATACCATCTGTTACACCAAGCACAGGCACCCCTGCACTGTGCATGCAAAATGCCCAAGCTGCAGTCTCCAGAGCAGTTCTGGGAGTTTCTTAGTGTGCAAAAGATAAAATATTGCATTTTTCAAGAAAGAAAAAAAAAAAGGCAACACTTCCCACAAGGACAATAGAAATTAACCTCAAAGGGCTTATCAGAATGAAGTCTTTAACCCTGCAAGATATTGAACTCTGAAAGATGCTGAAGAGCCTTGTCATCCTTCAGTATGTAGGTAGCCTCAGCCCCACCTCAAGTAATCACTTGGAAGGATCTATTGTTTTCTTTGCAATTCTAGGAAAATCTTAGACTGATGAATTTTAGATCTGAAACTTCCCAAAATCTCACACAACCTAACTAAAGTCAGACTATTTTTCTCTTCATGAAAACTTTTTGACAAACATTTCCCACGAGGCTTTTATGGACTTTGGGAGAAATTTGAACACTTTCAAAATTAGAATTACAATTAAAATCAAAGGCCTGGAAAACCTTCCAAAACACGAATTAAGAAAATAATCTAATAAATACAGAATTCTCAAAATTTTATTTCTTGCAGTTGTTCCTCTTGGCAAAGTTTTTTTACATCCTGTAAATTTTTTTTTTTGTAGGATGTAAGTTTAAGTTCTTTAGAAGATCCTATTTGCCTCATTCAGTTCATGTATTATGTAGTAGATGTCTGTCAGTACTCCCCCCATTCTTGGAACATCAAGGGTTTGTCAGTTGTTATCCCATTTTTTTCCAGCTCAGTCCTCAGTGGATGTTGAGAACCTCTCCATGGGTTCTTGAGACCCCACAGGACATGACTTTTGAGAACATCTTATGGACCATGACTGTTGAAGAGCGATAAAGGAATTTCTTGCCAGTTTATATCTTCAATTATATCTTTTACTGACAGGCCTCTTCATTTTCTTCTATAAATAAACTGCCATGTGTGATTTGGGGTTTTTTTTCTTCCCCCTGTAAAAGCCATATCTGAGGAACTAGTATCAAACATCTCCTTTGTAGAGGAAGATTAAGCTGCTGTCATGGAAATAACCAGCCTTAGCTGCAAATAGGTGTCACTCTTATCTGGATAAATCGTTTAACCTCTATGACAAAAGTGAAGATGTAAAAATGGAGACAGATATGGCCCAGAGGCTGTCCTGTGTGTAGATATCCTTCAAATGATGCATAGAATAGTATCTATCTTTACCAGCCAAGCCAATTACCTATTAATAAAATGTGTATAATAAAATTTTCTGTGTCTCTGTGGTTCCCGCACTGTGGAACTTACATGACGTTGCCTGATGCATTTGTATTTTGCTAAAAATCTGTAGCATCTTGAGTACTCCACTTACACAGAGAGTATCATGGGCCTGAACATATCTCAGGAGTCAGAGTTTCATAAGAAAAATCCATCTTTCAACAATGTGTGAGTGGAGACACAAAGAATGCAATTTCACATGATTAATATAAGGCTTGCAAAGCCCTTCTGGATGAATGGCTCTGCTAAAATAAAAGCATTGAAGGAGTGGTGGCAGTCAATGATAGTCAAACACAATTTATATACTACGTAGTCCTTACTATGACATTGTGAGACAGCTTCATCAGATCAACAAAATGCAAGATTAAAAAAAAAAACAAACCCTGCTTTACAAAACAAACTGAGAGGTCCAAAGAGCAGTAGTTGGCATTGTACAATTTGTTGTTGTTCACTTCTTTTCTTAATAAATGTCAAGTTTCCAAGGGTTGACATGCCAGCCACATGAAACTATTCATGAAAACAGGTAGCCTCAGGTAATAGTGAAATTAAAGAACTTTGTACTGTTGGGAAGACACAGTGGGTTTTGGGTAAGGGTTAGCACAGCATCTGCTGTGAGCACCTGCGTGTCAGTATTGGTGCCAAAAGAAGCATTTTAAAGCAAGAGGGCCGTTTACATTTTGTAGGATACTGTTAAGAGTTTAATTGGAAAATAACTGTGCAAAACAAAATATAACAATTTACAAGTGTCAAATTTATATGTGAACGCTTTTTAAAGGAAACTCTCTATGTAGTGATCATAAAAATGTAGTTACTCTCAGTCAGCCTTACAAGAATTGGTGATAAGCAGGTTGCCTATGATATTTTAAGTGCATTTGTACAGTAGTTTGTGCAAATTAAATATGTTCATTGGGTTTTTTATCACATTAAGTTCTTTCTATAAATCTGGAAATTCAGGTCAGCCCTGTTTTCACTGAATGTGAAAAAGAAAATGAGAAAAACTTTTATAATAAATAATTGAATTTTGTATTATTTTGTTTTTAAAAGCTCTCTCTGAAGCCACAATTGACCTGACAATTTTCTGGTTTTCAAGAGGAAAATTTTGAGTTCACAAAGTTTCTGCTGAAGTGGAATCTTCAGGAATGTGTTGTCACTTTTAGCATGACCTAGAGGCAGACATTGAGGATAGAAGAAACTGGGTGGGATGGTGATGGGTAGGAGAAGCTGAGATCCATGTGTAATAATTTGTAGTACATGAGGTTCATTCTAATTGTGGCAGAGCACGAGGAAATTCTGTGAATAGCTGGGCAAACAGCCAATGAGTTTCTAGTCTTTCATGTTTGGAACTTAATATAATTCCCAGAATAACTGTGTTTGACAACTGTGCCCGCATATATGTCATCTTCATCAGCATTGTCCAGTTAAGCTATTTGGGGTTGCTCAGTGTAAAAAGCAGGGTCTTGGCAACACACATTTACACTCAGAACCCGTCTGCTGCAGTGCAATACAGTGACAGGTATCTAAAGATGACAGCTTTAGCTTTGCAGCCTCTGATTCCCTTTATGAGACCTGAGAAGATATCTCAAAGGTCAGGATCATCCTCAGTAAGAATCAGTTTGCTAGAGAAGGGCCCTGCATCTGTAGTATGCAGCATGCAAACCCTTGAGCTGGAGGATCCAGAGCCTCCTGCAGCAGAGAAAGGGCAAAGCCTTGTTCCGTCCCCCAATTGTAACTGAGCTCTGTGCTGCAAAATGCACACTAGATTTATTTGCAATTATTAGGATGATTTAAGAACTGCTATTCACTTTAGCAAGCAGGAGTTACAATGCAACATATTCAGCTCGGCACAACACAGCCATGAAGGTGGTTGGTCGACTTCTGTGACATATTTAGGGAACTTAAAAAAACTGACAGATTGAAGAAGGAGAGGGTAATGGCTGAGAGGAACTAGAAAGCAGCTAAATCACTGTGGCAGTTTCGTAAAGAAGTCATCCAAATGTGTTGGCTCACAGGAAGGTATCTTTTAAATCTGAAAGCTCTTGTTAAAAATGACCCTGAATTAAATCCAAACCAGGCTCTACTAGCATGAAACTTCTATTAAAAGTGATACTCCCATAATCCTACATCAGATTAAATTGTAGATAAGTGACATTGTTAAGTAGTTTGGCTTGCAAATTCAGGCTTGATTAGAAAGAGTGTGGTAGTAAAATTACTGTAACATTTCAGGAACAAATGAAGTATGTATGTATTCATGTATTGTAAATACTGAACAGTTTGAGACAGCTTCTCTTTCTGGGTGCAAAGCAAAGTGGCTCTGGAAGCAAAAAGTGATACTGCTGTAACCAAGCCATAAGCACAATATGTTCCCTGTTGAAATAACTGTCAGCTCTCACACTGATATGGGAGATCCCAAGTCCACCTCCATCTGGAACGCCCTTTAATTCAGCAGTCAGCAGTTTCAAAGCAGGGAGATGCAGTAGAGATTATTCTTGATTGCTAGTAGATCTCAAAGAAATAAAATTATTAAATCGTCTTCTGTTTGAAGATGCATTTCCTTCTAATTATCTAGTTATACAGCTTATAGAAATGTGTATTTTTTTCCCTAGATGTTAAGTACAAAAGACATTTATCTCATATAATTCTAGGTGTAAATTCAGTAAGAGGGGAGAAGAAGCTATTAAGTTGATAGCTCTTCCTTGAGGACAAAGGTAAATGGGAATCATGCTCATTAAGTAATTTGTCTTCCAGGAGAAGGATGTGACTCCCGATAGCAGGCTGCTGAGGAGAGTGAGAGAAGCTGCACTCCAGACTGAAAATCTTTCTCCTTTTACACATGTGAAGACTTCCACATCCCTTACCGACTTTTTTCTTGCCCTTGCCATCTGCAACACAGTCCTGGTCTCCACAGCTACCGAGCCAAGACAAAGGGTAATCTAACTTTAAATATATTGATTATGCTTCCACTTAACAATATAGAGCAGTGTTCAGTAAAGCCTGGAAAGGTGAAAAATAATTTGCAGTTCTTTTACCTTTTGTGCATCAACTACTGTTTCCCTGCCTGTGCTTATCAAGGTGGCTTTTTATGTTTGGTAGCTCTGGCTACCACAGTACCACAGTTTGATTTTATATTCTATATACTGTAAGATGTGGAATGTACTGGGTTTTCTTCTGATCTCCCAGGTTATTGACAGAGCTACAAGGGGATTGATTCCATCTCTCTTTCAGAGGTAAAGCTACAGATCACCAACAAATTTGGATGCCAACTCACCTATGACTCCTCGACAGACTTCCTCCATCATAGTTTTTTAAAAAAAAAAAGTTGCTTTTTTATTCTTTCTTAATTCTCATCATTTAGATATTAAAAATACTGAGGTTTTGTAAAGTGTCTTGTAGTTCACATTTATTTTTAACCAGAGGTTTTCTCGTATTTCTAGGTCACAGCCCCACCACAAATGAAACCTTCAGGAATCACCCTGGAGAAGATTCACCAGATATTTCAACGGCTAAAATTAGCAAGCCTTAGTCAGTCTTTTTCATCATCTCAGTCTAGTTCAGAACTAGGTGCTAGCTTCAGTGCAAAGAACACTGAGGAGCATCTTGCTGCGTTGGATTGCTGTGACAGTGACAACTGCTGTGCCAGCAGCAGAGGCGATGAGCTCCAGGGCAATGGCAGCACAGATATTGGTAGTGCCTCCTTGGACGAGGTTTTTCAGTCTGTGGCTAACACTTCTGTGCCAACAGACTTTTGTTATGAGGCTGAGAGCCCGGATGAGGCAGCTCTTGTCTATGCTGCCCAGGCGTATAGTTTCACTTTAGTGTCCCGAACTCCGGAGCGGGTGACCGTACGGTTGCCACAAGGCACGTTCCTGACTTTTGATATTCTCTACACTTTGGGATTTGACTCAGTCAGGAAAAGGATGTCCGTGGTGGTGAGACACCCTCTAACCAAGGAGATTGTTGTCTACACAAAAGGAGCTGACTCTGTCATAATGGACTTGCTGGAAGACTCCGCCAAAGGTAATTAGCAAATGGGCTATTTCTGTTGTGTCTCCTATAAAGAAGCACAAGGAGTTTGCAGAATTCTTTTCTGTGTGACATATTATATCTAGGCATTAAGTATGCAACAAGAATGAGATTTCTCCAGTGTTATCCTTGCAGATCAGAGCTGAGGTATTTATTTAACCTGAGTAGTGCTTAGAATATGGAATGGGCTCATTAAAATTCACAGGCAGCGCTAACCCATGTGGATTGTGTACTCTGCAACAATACTGTCATAAGGGCCTGACCATTATATTTCAGCTTGTCAGCAAGAGGGCTATAGCATTATCAAACAAACAAACAAATCCCAAGTAATATTATCTTAAAGGAAACAAGCATCCTTAGCAAGTTTTCGGCTTATGCAAAGCCAACACTGTTGAGCTTGTAAAGGAATTGCTGTGATCCTGGAATCCAGCTTTCTCTAATGCCCACTCTTTTTTAAACTTAGGCCATTAGGTCTGAAATGGTCTGTGCTTAAAATGTGAAAATTTTCCTTGTATTTCACAGCTGACATTAGTGCAGATAAAAGAATGAAGAGAATTAAAGAAAAAACACAGAAGCATCTGGACTATTATGCCCGCGATGGCCTACGGACTCTGTGCATAGCTAAGAAGGTAAGAGGGCATTAGGCATTATTGCTCACAACTTTGTTCTGTACATGTGAGTAGATTTATTAGAAAAATGTAATAGTCATAACTCTTTCTGCTTCAGAGAACAAACCAGATACAGCCAGTGTTTTTGTCCCTCTTGACTGCTCTATCCTCTTTTTTTCCCCTCTTTTTCCTCAGTGTGAGCAGATGATGGATTTTTGGTCAACCTAAAAACATTCATTTATGTTTCTCTTATGGTAACTCCAACAGTTACAATGTCTTCTCTACAGTCATTCCAATAAGAAATAAGAAGTCCACAGAGGAGCCAACCTTTTTCTGTTTTGCTTGGCATTCATCTTTCAAAAATCTTGCCCTCAGTCTGGGTTTGTACGTCTTAGACTGATACTTTACTAAAGATGTTGTTTATGTTCAACAAATATTTAAGCTCTTCAGAGATGTAAAGCAATCCTCAGAAACTGTGTGATCCATTTCAGAGTCCCAAATAAGGGCTCTGTGATCAAGAGTTTCCCTAGGTCATACTTTTAATTCTCAGGCCACTTATACAGGCAGGAAGGCAGTTCTGTTTTTCTCATTTTTATTAGCTCTCATGATCTCCTCCTAGAAATGTTTGTGTTATTTTAAAGGCAATATGGTACTTTAGCAGCCTGAATAGGAGTTAAGTCTATGTGATCCAGAATGTTGGCATTCTTTTCTTATTTAAATTTAAAATGAGCTCTGTTCCTATTGTGTTGTGCAGGTCTTGAATGAAGATGACTTTCAAAAATGGGCCAATTTTCGTCGTGAGGCAGAAGCAGCAATTGACAACAGAGATGAGCTGTTAATGGAGACAGCACAGCATCTGGAGACCAAACTCACCTTGCTGGGTAGCTAAAAATAAGAATCGTCATTGCATGAAGTATCACTTGCTCTTTTGCAATATTCTTGGCAATCAGACAGACAACAGCTTATAGCAATTTATATCAAAAAGTCTTACTCTGAGGTTTGGAAAACTCAGGGCTAGGGTATATGGTCCAATGACAGTGCCTAAACTACTCCTGACACGTTATGAGCAGCAGTAACTGGAAAAGTGTACTGAAACTGTCACGTGTCTGGAGTAAAGAACATGGACGTCAGCTGTTCCTCTGGCTCAGCTGACCCAGGATGTAATGAGGGTCCCAGGATTCAATCATGACCCTCTGTACTTAGATAAACTTATAAAATACTACAAAGTAGCTTCACTTTTGAGCACAAATTTCAAGGGAATTTTGGTAATTAAACTGGATTAGAAAAAGCAGTAACTTAAGCTGCTGTCCACAGAAAGCTATTTTTGCTAGTGAATTCCTCCTGTTGCATTGTCACGTGTGCATTCTGCATTTTGTAAAAGGATATTGCATTCATTGGCACTTGTACACCATCCATCACCAGTGTGTCTAACAACACTGTTCTGTTAAATTATGGAGCGCTTCATTGCTTTCCTTTATATTTTGTTACTAAACATTTTGTTCTGTAAGACTTTGATTTTCAGAGCTGCCTCAGTCTCATCTTTCTGTGGATATAATCTGTGCCTATACTTCATTATCCTGAATTTTTGTGATTGCAAGCTATTAGCACTATGGCTTCTCATAATCTCTGTAGTGATTTAAAAAATTAGAGTTACAACAGTAAACACCATAAGCAAAACCACATGAGAGATTCCATAGATCTTGTCAGAATTTGTTACCTTTGCCAGCACTTAAGGCTCTGTGTGCTTTCATACTCTGTAAAACAAAAAGTGTTCTTTTAGCTTAAATCAATATTTATTTTTAATGTATCAAAGCTACAACATCTTCAAACTGAGCACTAGTGGCAGAGGCATTGTAACATTCAGGTGGCTATTTACCACCCAGATGAGTGCTGACATCTCCTCCTAAGTTTGTGCATTTTCAAAAAGAAAACATACTGTACTGTTTCTTCTCCCCGAGCGAAGCACTGAAGTTGACAATACAGATAGCATTCATTTAAATAGTCAAAGTTCATCATTTCTGGTTGCTTAATGCAGTACTTTAAAATGCATATGGTGTAATTCCTCTGCTAGTACATTGTCATTGGGGGTTATTAAGAAAAAATGAAATGCATTGTTCTAGCAACAAGAAAAATGAAGAGCCAGAACTTGATTGCTGACATATCCAGATCTTAGTTAAAGGTAGTTCCCATCCCTGCATGTTTATTTTCTGGACACTGCCTTGGCTCAGCTCTTGATAAGTTCAGGATCACAATTGGAAGTCAAAGACCTTCACTTAAAAAAGACAACAGCCACGTGATTTCTGAATGAAAGAAAACTAGTTCACTTCTTTTCCTGTTTGCCCAGGAGCCACAGGGATTGAAGATCGGCTGCAAGATGGAGTGCCTGACACTATTGCGGCTCTCCGAGAAGCTGGGATACAAATCTGGGTGTTGACAGGAGACAAGCAGGAAACAGCAGTAAACATTGCATATTCCTGTAAACTCCTGAAGCAAAGAGACACTGTCTTCACCTTTAACACTGAAAATAAGGTGAGTACAGAGAGCAATGCACAGAATTTTCTGTCTTTCCCTTCCTTTTTGTTCTGCAGCTTGGCACTGTTTTGCTTTAGGCTGCATTCGACACAAAACAGCCAACCACCACAGCAGTTTTAGGCCAGAAACTCATTAGACCACCTGTAACAGGATAAATTGGCACACTTATGTAGAGTTTTATTCCATTAAAATACAATGCTTTCTCCAAATGCAAATATTTTTCTAAAAAATTACCTGAATAATGAGCTTCAGGAAAAAAGGGATTTTTTTGGGGCAGTTTAGGTGCCCAGTTCCTTAATACCTTGCTTTTCACCTTGTAATGGGAACTTCAGTTGCAAAGATATTTTAACTTCAGGTGATACCTGTAGGAAGACATTTGGAAAGTGCTGTATGAGTCAGTCTGGAAAAAGTATGCAGGTGTAGATTTAATTAAATTCAGAACTTTCTAGGCGTATGTTCCCTAATAGGATTAGGCTTAATCAGAAATCTATTGAACAATTCAGTATCTTTTTGTGTAAGCAGCATTTCACCTTCATGGAAACCTAAATATAGTTCTTGTGGGCCAGTTACAACCACAAACCCTGTCTTGACATGCCATGGTGGCGCACCGTGTGTGTACGCATAGTTGTGAACATCCACATGGTGTTTATGTGCACAGATAGTCCCCTTAACTTCCATGGACAATAAGAAGGTCAGGCAGAAGGTAAAGCAAACACACTCCAAAATGAGGATAATCCCTTCAAGGGCACTGTGACTCACAGTGAACAATCTGTGGTGCAATCTATGGCTATTCCTGAAACCATCTGAACAGAAGAGAGAAAATTGAGTCCCAACTTGCAAAGAGGGTAAATGCCATTAAAGATGGTGAGAGTAAAATCCTTTAGAAAAGCAGCCCTGCCTTTTTTAGGTTGTGATGCAACTTAAGTAGGATACCAGGAAAACCATGCCTTACTTTTGGAGAGCAGAATGGCCACCACTGTGCACAGCTTAGTGTCTCATCCCTCTGGGCATCCCAGTGAGGCAGATGGCTTGGTGAGATGGATTTAGGGGAGAACAAGTTCAGGCAATAGTTAGCCCAGACCTGTTTGCTGTGGACAGGTCAGCCTTGATCATTTTGACAGCCCAAAAGCAGGGTCCTAAATGCCAGCTGTGATCCCCTTTTGCATTTCCTTCTTAGTGACCTCTTACCTCCTATGTAGCCCTGGATGCCCCAGAAGTGTCCCCGACAGCAGCCGCTGACCTTCTCCCATGTGCTGCTCTGTCCTTTTTACGCAGCAGCATGCACCTCTGCTCAGTCCTGGGCAGTAACAGAGTTACTGTGAGATGAGCCTGTCTATGGGGAGACAGGAGGGGAGGAGGGAGGGCTGCTTTCTGCAGCTAGGCAAGTCACTGGTCTTGGCTGCTTCAGTTGTTCTCTATGAAGCTGTTGTGAGGATTAAATAAATATCGTTAAAATACTGACCATTTGTCTTGTGATAGGCAATTGCATAGAGCAGTTAGATGGCCTACATTCTAACTGCTTTTGTGTGCAGATAGTAGCTCTCCAAACAAGAATAAAATCCTATGCAAATGTTTCTCTCTCTTAATGTCATGGAAATAGGGAAGCACGCACAGATGATATGGAATTTGGCACAGAATACATTCCTTGCTTCAACGTGTAATTTCATTTGATACGCATATCTGCTTTAACGGGAGGCAGAAGGAATATATTTAGGATGGAAATTAGAAGATGGTTTCTGTCAGAGAAGTGATGCTGCAGACGGGACCACCTTGGCTGCAGGAAACACAAGCACTTGCACCCACCTACAGCACCCTATACAGCCCTCAATCCAGGCTCAGCTGCAAGCTGAGCACGTATTGATGCTTCTGCGAGTACGTGTGGTTCAGAGGGCACTGGGGTTGCTCCACAGTAAGATTTAGTTCCACCATGTTCAAAATGAAGCCGAGGATACTGGTTCCAACAGAGTCTCCCAAGGGCAGCAGCAGGGAAAAACAAATCATACAAAGCCTTTAACCCTTTAATTTTGGCAAAGTTAACCCTGAAACTGGCTTAAGTGGGGAGCACTCTCTTTCCACCCTGAGCCCAGCAGTTTATTCAAACTCTGAAAATTAAGTATCTTCCAGGAAGAAGCAACACAAGTAGGTAGTTTGGGGGATTCACTTAAAATGGCAAGTCAAGACAAACCTGGAATTTCCATTGCAATTTTTGGGTTGTTCACAAAAAGATGATGATGCTTTGATATTTTTTAGAGGTTTTCAGTGTGCAGACTAGATGTGGCTTTTCATTAGAAGTCAGAGGTACATTTGATTCCAGAGCCTCCTACTTAAGTGTAATTTAAATCTTGCAAACATCCTACACATGTACCTTATGCAACATAAAGTGAAAATAACATTTAGAACTGAATCATCACTCAATAAAGCTGACAGAAAAGGTAGAAAAGGGAGTGATTAGCTCCTCAGGTATTCGGTGCCATGCCACAGAAGGAGGACTTTTAGTACTAACAACAGCAAAATAACTCTTAGATCATTGTAGCTTTTCTCTGATAGTAATGTGCCGATTTAGGGGATCTGTATGGGGGAACTAAAGTGCTCCCCTTAAATCTGTTTGTATTTAATGCTAAGTCAGTTCTGGTTAGTTGGACCAATGTCCCCTTTCAGATGCAAAACGAGGTGAATTTGCTAAGGGGGAAAGACTAGGTTGGTGTTTGAGGCAGAGTTCTGGGCAAGATGAAGCTTTATTTCTGTCCCTCACTGTTACACACACCTGATTTGTGGCCTAGAAAAGTTCAAGCTGCCGAAGTTACTGGGTAATTTTGAAAATCTGAACCTCTTATTTCTCTAATGCAGCTTATTTCTTGGGAAAGCAATGCTGCAGAATCTCACACCATTCACATATGAACTATTTTTTTTAAATCTCCTTTAGAATAAAAGGATTTTTTAAAAATGTCTGTACTCTCATCACTGCAAGTACAAATATGTCCTCCTCATGTGAAAATTATTTTCTTTTTGTTTAAAATAATTTCTTACTACAATTAACTAGCTGATAAGATATGTGGTGTTTTCACTGAAGGATTTGATGATGTCATTGAAATAATCTCCAATCTGATGAATCAGTGCGTTTCTCAGTTTTCCCTAATGTATATCTGATAAACTTAAACCCACTGGCTTGATTATACAGACATGCATTTCGTAAGGTGCTGTGCTGCAAAGGGAGATGGAGATAACTATTTCTAGAATTGCTTCTGTTTTCTCACAGGAAACTTGTGAATCTCTCTTGAATTTAACCCTGGAAGAGGTGAGGAAGAATTATGAGGTTGAAAATCCACGGAGGAAATTTTTTGGCAGTACCTCAACATCTTTCTCAGCTTCTGAGGCCCCCAGTCCCGATTTTGGACTGGTGATTGATGGACAGACGCTAAACATCATCTTCCAGGGGGGCCTGGAGGAGAAGTTCCTGGCGCTGACGAAGCACTGCCGCTCGGTGCTCTGCTGCCGTTCCACCCCTCTTCAGAAGAGCATGGTGGTCAAGCTCGTCCGCAGACAGCTTAAAGTGATGACCCTGTCTATAGGTACCTTCATATGTACGCATTCCTTCCAGACTGCCCTTGCCCCGGGTGTGGAAGGCATGCAGTGGTAGCCACTGGTTTGTCTTTCATAAAGTCCTTACCTGTCAGATTTTCCCAACTAGTGAAAACAAAGTTATACCCTGAGTGATATTAAGCACTGACTCATTTGCTTCTTACCACCAAATGTGAAATACCTTTAGTTTTCTGCTCCACTTTTGGTAAGTGAGCCCACTAAAATCCTTGCAGAATTGATTTTTATGACTTAAAACTAAAAAATACACCTCTGTGGATTAAACAGAAAAGTGGGTGTCTGATGTATTTTCAAATTTCTTGCTTTGCCTTAGAGTTAAAAATATAAGCCCTCTGCTTAGTTTGATTAACTTTATCAGCTACCCTAATATACAGTCCCCACATTACAGGCAACAATCATGTGTGCTCTTTCCATGGAAATCTGGTTTTGTGTTCCTCATATTGCTGTAAGTTGAAACGAGCAGAATAACTCCTGAAATTGTGTTGTTACATTGTCAAATGCAATCAAATTTATCATAGAATTTGGAGAATTAAGTGAGGAAGGGTGCTTCAAAACATGCTGCTGAGCATATGGAGTTCACCAAGCAGAAATGTACAAAACCATGCAGATGTTGATGGTGTTGGCGTGTCCACGCCATCACCCAGCTAATCCCAGTGTTGGACTTAGACCTGGTGGATCCAGATCTCCTGGGAAGGAGGATGTTACAACCAAGATCAGAGCCTAGAGGTCATGATTGCTTGATGCTGAGTACCAGTTACTCCAACTAAAATGTGTGGCAGTACAGAATAGCCTTTGTTTCTGAGCATAGATAGGTTTTTCTCTTGCTCTGCTATAGGCATTTCATATTAAGCTGCTTTTCCTGCATCTTTACTGTTCCCTCCTGTCTTCCCATTCTAGGTGATGGTGCAAATGATGTAAGTATGATTCAAGCAGCTGATGTTGGAATTGGGATATCTGGCCAAGAAGGCATGCAGGTATCCTTTCACTTGATTTCCTTGCCTTTTTTGTCATGTGGTCTCTTGCTGCCTAATAAGTTTCACAAAAGCCTTATACTCTTGAGCTGCATCTTAAAAATGCAGGTTGGCATCATTACTGTTATAAATTAATATGCATTTCATAATTATGAGTCTAGCCAAAAAAAGAGTGTTTTGAGCCAACAATTAGCATGCATGGACAAACCTGTGTTTGCTCATAAGCCTGGAAAATTAACAGATGTCTGTCCAGTGTTAGGTTAGCATCTGGTTTCAGAATCATCTCTGTTATAGTATTTCCAATTTTTGTTGATTCTCTTTCAGCATTTTATGCCCCAAATTCTTTCCCACACATCCCTCTTCCTTATTCTCCCACAATGGAGAGTTCTGCAGAGATAGAAAGTTCCAACTATTGCTTGGTTTTTTCCCTGCAATATTCATTAGCAGGAAATAATTTCAGTTTCCCTGTTCAAATTTAATCATATTGAGTGTGAGAAAGATAAATTGTAAGTTGACTTCTATTCTTTTTACCAAAGGCTGTGATGGCTAGTGACTTTGCAATATCCCGATTTAAGCATCTCAAAAAACTGCTTCTTGTCCACGGACATTGGTGTTATGCTCGCCTGGCAAAGATGGTGATTTACTTTTTCTACAAAAATGTGGTAAGATTATTAAAATTCTGGAAGATTTAATCTAAGTAAGGATTCATTTCAGGGCTTCAGAGTTAGGTTTGGTTTGTTGGGGGTTTTTTGTTTGTTTGTTTGTTTTTTACAGATTATGCTCTCACTTTTTATGAAGCTGCAGTTCTTGTTTCTTCACGTTGCAAGTTTATAGTATGCTACCTCCTTCTTAATGTGCTGTATAAAGCATTGAGGAAAATATGGTTTCTAAATATATTTTGAAATAGCATTATTCCAGAGGAGAAAAGGACTTAAGGCTTAGTAACTTTTATATGGTAGTTCAAGAAACTTTATTAATAATACCCATGAGCCTCAAAATAAAATTTGCATAAGGAAGAGCGGATTATTAGTGCTAGAATAGAGAAGATGACTCTGCAGTAAGAATTGGTTGCCTGTGAAACCTCTGAATTTTTGCATTTAATTTGATAGGAACTACTTGCAAGTAATGATGCAGTCATATCTGGCATTTTTATTAAAAATTTAATGTATATGCAAATGAGCTCTGCATTGAAGAATAATGTAAAGTGGAAAAACCCAGTAATAATACAGTTTCTACAAGACTGTGCAAACAAGTCCATTTGACATGAAATACACTCTGAGCATGAAAGACTATTTACTTAGAATTCAAAGTATCTGTATTTTTTTAAATCATTTTAAATAAGGATTACTTCTTATCAGTATTAAAATTTGTAGTGGAAATAGAAACTTTTTTATTTCTTGTTTGGGCACCCTTTTAAAGTTCAAAGGATATTTATTTGCCATGTGAAATAGCTCTCCAGGCTGGGATCCTGCTGTTCTATTATCTCCCCAGTACCATTAGGGAGCAGGAGGCCTTTGATTCCCCACGGACAACCAGTTTGTAAAAGGATTTTAAAATCAGGTGCTCAGTGCTGTGAAGAGTTCACTTAATTATTCTCTGATATTTTCTTATAGAAACCTGATGGCTTTTAAAAAGCTGTATCACGGTGGATCAGTGTGAAGCAGACCCTTGAGATCAGCTGCTTTATGGAATAAAGTGCAGAGCTGTCTTACTGACAGCACCTGTAACTGAAATAATGTGTTCTTGGGACACTCTGTTAATAACCAAAGTGCTACATAAGCCTTGTAGGTGCAATTAAGAGAGACTTAAACCATCTATGCATTGCAAACTAAATGGTCCAGATTAGCTGTAATAGTAAGGATCAGTGGGTTCAGGGGAGGGGAAAGAAGGGGGTGTAAGGAGAGGCCACAAAAGAGGTGTAGCTCCACAAGTCCCACAACCCAAAGAGAAATGAAGTCACATCAGCATGAAGGGTGTGCTTATGCACGTGTATGGAGGAGCCACAGTTCAGCTTCTAACAAGATGTTTTATTTGTATTTGCTTCTCCACAGAGCTATGTCAACCTGCTGTTCTGGTACCAGTTCTTCTGTGGGTTCTCAGGCAGCACAATGATAGATTACTGGCAGATGATTTTTTTCAACCTCTTCTTCACCTCGATGCCGCCTCTTCTCTTTGGAATCCTGGATAAAGATGTTGCAGCAGAAACTCTTCTAGGCTTGCCTGCATTGTACAAGAATGGACAAAATTCAGAGGTATGTCTTGATTGCTGAAATAACTGCTTGATAAGCCAGACCACAGGAGGGTTGGGTTTGAGAGGAGGGAGAGTTTAGACTTAACATGGAACCAAATGATCCTTTTATGGTTTCTTGTTTACTGATGTCCTCTAAAAGAAGGTATAATTGTTGCTGTCAGAAGAGCTGGTAAGGAACATATCATCAAAGTTGCTTCCTGGAAGTGAGACTGAGTGCTTGGCCATAGTTGGAAATAAATAGGAAGGATTATTCTGCCATTAAATACATGGAGCACTCCAGATCGGTGCCAGCATGCTGCATTATAATGAGTAAAGTGATGTGCTACTGAATCAGGCCCGTGTTTGGTGTTTCTGATCTGATGAGATGGAGCAAATATGAGTAAGTATATATGTACACACCACATATATATATATATAATTTCTCAGTGAGGGCACAGGGAGAAATAAATAAAACAGGATGACAAGTGTAATGAAAGAGGATGCAACAGTTTACTTGGTCCCTGATTAAAGTCTGCTGAGACTTGGTTATTAGGACCATCCCAACCTACCGAAGAAGAAAAGCTTGTTCAAAAGATTATAGCAAAAATTACAAGAAAACATAAACACTTCAATCAATAAACAACCCAACGTTATTTTTCTACTCTCAGGTTCAGAATTACACCTGTTAATACATAAAAGATTTTGTCACAGTTGGGCGTCTAGACTGTTCCAGGCATGAATGGCGTAATTTATTTACTAGTTTTACTTTGAATAGTCAGTGCCTGTAATCCCCAGAAAATATGCATGAAATAAGTAATGGTTTTACTTCAGTTTGCCTGTCAGGTTTAGAAAACCAGTCTGATCTCTGTGTGTTGGCAAGGAGCATATACGTGCATACATATGTATCTGTTTTTTCGTATATGTATAGTACACTAGTACTTATTACCAAATTGACTTAACATATTTAATAGGGAATTATGAAGATGTTAATGAGGAAAAAAATGATGTGGGCTTAGTTTTAAATCACATAATGGCACAGTACTTAGGAATTACTCTCTCTCCCCATTTTTTCTCCTAACACCTATGTTCGTTATACCGGACTGTGACTTTTAGCACTGATGAACACTGGCGGTTCACATCATGTGTAATGATGATTTGAAAATCCTAAGAAAGGGAGGGCAGAATCTGAGGGTTCTCTGCAGGACTTTCCAACCCTTTCCTTAGGAGCTCTTGGACCTCACATATATATTAAATATATATATATATTCTGTTTCATTGTGCGGATGTTGTTGCTTTGGCTGTTTGTCTGCATTGAAAGAACAGGAGCCCAGCCTTCTGACATTCCAATAATGCCTCCCACTCCATAGGAGGTGTGGCCCCACAGGCCACTAGATAAGTTTAAATATGACAAATAGTCAAATTAAAATGTCTAAACATAGATGTTACAACAAAGGAACCTTTACAGAAAGTATTTTTGACCAGTTTTGTTTGAAAAAGCTTTATTTGAGAAAGAATTTGAGGAAAGATGTGGAGTTGTTGGAGAGGGTTCAGAGGAGGCCACAAAGATGATCAGGGAGCTGGAGCACCTTCCCTGTGAGGACAGGCTGAGGGAGCTGGGCTTGTTCAGCCTGGAGAAGAGAAGGCTGTGAGGGGACATCACTGCAGCCTTCCAGTACTTAAAGACAGCATATAGACAGGAGGGGAATCGAATTTTTACAAGGGTAAGTAGTGGTAGGACAAGGGGGGTGGATTTAAGCTAGAGGAGGGAACATTTAGATTGGATATCAGGGGGAGGTTCTTCACGAAGAGAGTGATGAGGTGCTGGAACAGGCTGCCCAGAGAGGTGGTGGATGCCCCAACACTAGTGGTGTTCAAGGTCAGGTTGGATGGGGCCCTGGGCAACCTTGTCTAGATCCAGGCCTGGAGGTTGGTGCCCTGCTTATGGCAGGGGGGTTGGAACTCAATTATCCTTGGGGTCCCTTCCAACCCAGACAATTCTGTGATTCTGTGAATGGGTTCCTCAGGAAAAAAAAAAAAAATTATGAATGCGATGGGGCATTCATGACCTTCAGCTTTCAAGTCCAGTAGTTGACTGTCTAATCTTCCTAAGGTCTGTCTTTAGTTAGCACAGAGAAAATGCATGTTCAGGGATAAGTCTTTCATCTAAATCAGCTGCTCAGGAGGCATTTACTTACAAAGCGAGACCAGTTAGCTATAATCAATAGTCTGAATGGAAGAAAAGCAGACAGCATTTGTTTCTGCAGGACAGACTAGAGATGTGTGTTACATCATTATGACTGTTATTTGTAAACTCCTGCAGATATACAACCTGTCAACTTTTATTATTACAATGGTGGATGCCTTCTATCAGAGCCTCATTTGCTTCTTTGTCCCCTATTTGGTAAGTACTGGAGCCATTAATATTCTCCTTCTCCTATCCTTAAAAAATAGAAAAATTCACTTCTTTATAGTAAGGATTCCTCAGTCTATCTGTCTGTTTTCTAGACATACAAGGACTCTGACATAGATGTGTTTTCCTTTGGAAACCCCATCAATACCGTCTCCCTCCTGACCATTCTCTTGCACCAGGCTCTAGAAATGAAGACATGGGTATGTGCTTGACCAGTACTGTTCACATAGGTGTTTTCTTTTTCTGAACTGTGTAGACATGGCACTGTCTTTTGGTTGTTTACCTGAATTCTGGGTCACGATAACTAACAGATGCACTGAGATTTCACAATATGCCAGAATTGTGTATTGGCCTCAGGACAGTACCTTCATGTACCCAGGGACAGAATTTGCTTATCTGTGCCTTTGGATAGGGCATTACACGATTTGTGCATCATTACATGAGGATGTGTTTCTTAAAAAGCTATTTTCACTGTCACTGTGGTTTTGTAAATTAATTTCCAGACATTTCTGCTGCTGTATTTTCAGTAACATGGATCTATCTGATACAGTCTTCCTAATCCTTCTTTGTATCCTCCTGTCTTACACCCAGCATCAGTCTCACAAACATCCTGCAATTCTGCTTACAGACCCTGTTCCACTTGATAACAATGATTGGCAGTGTGGTGTTTTACTTCACCTTCTCTCTGGTCTACAATGCCGTCTGTGTGGTCTGTAACCCTCCCACCAACCCCTACTGGATTATGGAGAAGCAGCTTTCAGACCCCATCTTCTACCTCCTGTGCCTCATCACCCCAGTGCTCGCACTCTTGCCAAGGTTTGAATGGTGCCCTGCTTTCCTCTCAGTTTTCCTTTTCTCAATTTGTAGGCATTTCAAAATAACAATGCATTGTTACTGATGAAATAATAGGATGAAATAACAATGACACATAGTGACGTATGAAATGTGTCGGGCACGTGTGTTGCACAGGGATAGGTGATCAGCATGAAAGGCTGATGTCTGTGTTCAGCTTTTCAGTACATGAACTGTTAATTTATTCAGCTGTCTAGCTGAATAAATTAACAGTTCATGTACTGAACTGTACATAGAGTGACTGATAAGTCACTCTATGCCTACTACTCGTGTTTTCCCTCAGGAAAATCTCTTTCTGGAGTGCTTGAAAGTTTACTAGTACGTATCTGCTTCGTAATTGTTCACTATCATTATGAATGCAATGTTGTTTAGCCAGTTAAGGCTAGAAAGCAAGTATTTGAAATATTCTTACGTATTTTGATAGTTACAAGATCTGTTCTGTTCCTTTAGTACATTACTAAACCAAATTGAAGAATATGTTTCTGTATCAACTAATTTTCTGCATCCATAATCTTAGTTTTAACCTGTGCTGTGTCTGGGTTGCACCTCTTAATTTTTTTTTCTGGTTGGACAATGAAAACTACTGGTTTGTTTGATTAACTTGCTAGTCTCCTCATCCTAATTGCCATGAAGTAATGCAGCACACTGGTATTGCAAGAATCAGGAAAATATTTTAGTATCTGATTTTGTAAGTGCTTTTAAGGCATAAGAATCTCAGCCCTAACTTTGTCTAAAAGGGAACCTTCAATTTTTATCTTAAAAATATATATAATATTATATATAATTATAATTTTTTTTTTCATTTGAGTTGAGATATGCTTATGATTTCATGTTATATTATGTACCTTCAGGTAAGGATAAACAACACAGTTCAGTAAGATCTCATGTCTTGAAGGCAGGGCACATTCAGAGTGTAATTTTTGACCCTGAGCTTTCTACTGAGAGCTACATCAAACATGTGGTTAGAGAACTCATATCTCCATCTTGGGAATTCAGCAAGGTTAAGATCATTGCTGCCTCAACAGGATACTGAGCTTAAAGATTTGTATCTTGAGATCTTCAAAGCTGGAGATGTACCCCAAATTCTTTTCTGCAGAGTCCTCAGTTCACACCATATCCAGCCCCCAGTTTCTTCTACAACAGCTGGTTCAGCATATCACAGCAGAGGTGAAACCCCTCTTTGTAAAATGCACTTAAGTTCCAGCTGGTTGTTCTCGCCACACTGCCTGCTCCTTATCTCCTTCAGAACCCAGTTGGAGCCTTGAGATCCTGGTTTCTTTCTAAGAGGTTTTGCTAAAATCCTTGCTTTGCTCGGTTCTTCCTTTTGCTGCTGCCTTCTGTGCCAGCTGACATCTCTGAGGCACTGCAGGCACAGGGTGGGCACTTCTCCTGGAGCACTGCAGTGTGTCCTCACTACACCTGCACTGCCTCTGAGCTTTGTCTGGGGTGCAGCTGCACAGTGTTAGTGTCTCAGTTTGAGAAGAAAGGGATCTGAATTTCCTGTCCATTCACTGACAAGGGAAGGTGCTTGCCAAGTCTCGTAGAGGTTTTCAACTCATAAAGGAGAAATGTTTCTCGGGCTGTGGGAGGCAGACTGTGCTCTGCTAGGAGGCCCTGCAGAGACCCCACAGGCAGCTGTCTCACACCCTGCAGGGCTGAGGGAAGGGCAGAAGTAAATGACAGCAGTTCATGGAATGAAAGACACAGTTTTCCTTCCCTTCTCTGTCCTCACACCTGGTCCACCTGCATCTTGCACAGAAGATACAGAGCCAGCTTGAAGGGAAAGGCAGAGGACAATATGATCTACACCAGATGTACAGAGATGGACCAGGGCTCCCTGTAGTTGTGCTTGTAGCTGCTGAACTGTTCCCAGACCTGAGATGCTGGGGCTTGATGAGCCTGAGCACAGTCACGCTGCACACGTGTTTACCCACCTCTGCTTGTGCAGATAGGCCTGAGAAATCCTTCGCCTTAAAAGTCCTTTCTGTACTGAGTCCAGCTGGTTGGGTTCTTTAGGCTCATTTTATTTATGCATATATTTAGCAGCAGGATGTGGAGATGGCAGCATGATTAATGCAATTTCAAAGAGTCCCCGTGTTTTGCTGTAAAAAGAGTCTGTGTACATAAAGGTCAAATCCTATTAGAAAGACTTTGAAAGAGACTTTGGTTTTCAGACAAAACTACGTGACACAGAGAGAGCCTATGTGCTCTCTCACTGCACCCAGTACATAGTTATACAAGTTCTCTGTCCCACAGCTAACTTCCCTTCCCTTTTCCCTTTTCCCTTTTCCCTTTTCCCTTTTCCCTTTTCCCTTTTCCCTTTTCCTTTCTCGTAAGCTGAGGTTAAAATTTCTGGGTTCATGTGACCTACCAAATTAAGATCCTTTCTTTTGCTAGTTTGCATCTCTTGGTGAACTTCTGCGTGTCTTTCTTGTACTGTTTAGCAATAAATTCTATTATCATATATTTAGCATTTATATGCATGTAGTTGACTTGTCAGATGAAGATAAGTGTATAGTTGCATGTTGCATTAAGTCGTTGGCTTTCATCTGCTAGGTATAAAGTGTCTGTCAGATGTCATTAGAGCAATGGAAAGTTAATGACTGGATTTGTGTATGTGATGCAGATTATGGAAGGAACCCACTGGTAAAACAAGTCATTCTCTTCCTCTTTCATCAGGTTCTTAATCTTTGCTTTACAAGGAACCTTTGGAGCATCTCTGACTCTGAAAGCACAGCAACTAGATAAGCTTCCTAAAGAGCAACATGATCTTGAAATTCAGAAGCTGAGATCAAGAAAGCAAACTACTTCTGGTGTACCTGTGACATCACCTCCATCTAATGATGACCTTGAAAAAAACATCAACCACTTATGTGTGTCACCATTTTTACGTCCACCAGCGGCAGCTGCGTCTCACGAGGACACAGAAAGTCAGGGACTTTCCACCTCTGAAGTGAATCCTCTGAGGAAACAGGCACCTGAAGAAGGCTACTGTTTCTTTAATAGGTGGGCAGAGGAAGAATCTGCTTCTACAGACTCTTCATCAGGACCTTTCTCTGGCCACTACCCACTTGTACCAACAGTTCCTGGACAGGATGGGTGCAGACAGACTAAAGATAACACTGGCGATTATAACCGGGGCAGTCACCGGCGGTCGGTGAGCGCAGTGACACTCTGAAGAGACATTCACAAATGGGATCCACAGCCCATGCAAAGGATGACATAGGCAAAATAAGAAGCCTATTTATACTTAACCATGATTCTCACTACAAAGAGAGAGACATGGAGTTACAAACCTGCTGGAGTAGTGCAGTAACATCTCAAATATGCAGCTTTTCCTAAGTGCATTTATAGTTTGGGTTTGTCATTAGTGACTCCCTGATCTTCCTGGTTTTGTCTCATTAGGGGAATGTTACATGAGTGCCAAATAGTTGCTGAGAAATGTGCAATTAGCTTCTTCCATCAAGGAATATTTTTCTTTCACTCTAAGAGAGAATAATTGTACTAGTGATGTTTTAATGTTATGCTGTTGAAGTAATAGAAAGAGAATCCGTTCTGTATTAGGCCAAGTCTGAGAGCAACACATTCCACTCTAGATTTTACTATCAAAGTCTTAAAAAGACCTTACTAACCTAAACTATAGTTCTGCCTGGAAAAAAAAAAAAAAAGAAAAACCCAAACATTGCTACATGTGTTTGCAGAATAACAGCTTCAGAAAGAGACTAGTGAATGTTCCAGGTTTTAATATACAGACATTATACATATAACAACATCTCTTCTGTAGTCTGTTTTCCCTGAACAGTAAGCTCAGTATTTTTATGCAGGCAGCAGTTTGACCTGATACTGTTAGGGAAAGGACAAATGAGTTTATTAAGTAGAAGAATGCAAATACTGAACTACAAGAACTGTCAGGATAACTCAGGAAAAAGTGTAGTCTACTTTTTTGTACCTGCAAAAGGAGACACTTATAACAAGGATTTATGTTCTAGAATTCTTAAGTTGTCCCTACTTTTTCATCTAGAAATTCAGTTTTCTCCTTCTACTCTTTATATTATTATGTGGTGTTGCTGCATTCAATCAACTATAAATCATGCCCCTCCCTGCAGTTGGTTACACTTAGTAGTTGATGGAGATCTCAATAATGGAGATTTTGACAAGCAATATATGATGGTCACTAATCATATTACAGCAAGTACCTGGTGTAAAATGACCAAAATATGCATAATATATTCATCATTTCCAGTATCTCAGGGCAAGAAGATGCTGGAGGGGGAGGGGAAATCAAACCCAACCATAAAATGTGACCATCATCACTAGCGATTGCAATGCAATGAAAGGTGACTTTGGTATTTCTTATAGAAATGTTCACCATTTCCCAACTTTTTCTTCACAATGTGGGGTGGAATTTTAACTATGTTTTAAATTCAAGCCATCTGTACTCTTGTGAATCTACCACTGGTTCGATTTCAGTAGGGTTTTAGCCTTTTTATACATGTTATATTAGCTTAGCTATCTGCAATCTTTTATAGTGTGTGAAATCTGTTTAATAACCTATTTAGCAAACACTAATTTAACTTCATTGTATTATAATAATTACTGTAACTAAAGTCTTCATGATGTTACTTTACAGCAACTTGGACAAAACTGAGTAGCTCAACTGTTCAACTGCCACTGGGATTTGGGCAGCCAGAGCAAGAGCACACAGAGCTGTAATTGTTGAGGTATTAATTGTCAACTGTAAAACAATCCAACAAGAGATTTTTTGCATGATATACAAAATGAAGGGATTTAGGCCTAGCTGAGATTATTGTTAATGGAGTGTGAGATTGCTCAAATGTTTGCTCTCTAGCTGGGAATTGACCTTGGGTGACAAGACTTAAGATCAAGTCTTTATGTTTCACAGCCATGTTTTTACATTAAATGTTCCATTTCTCCTGAACTTAAAGATGCCAATTTCTTACACATTTTATTAAAAAATGTAAAGTGTTTTATAGTAATAAATGTAACGTGGTCATGATTTGGTATGTTGTTGAGAGAATGAAGAAGAGACAGAGGGGCAGTTTACCTATTAACATTCATGAGTGACACGCTCATGTTTTCAGAGGCCACACTATAGGAATGGTTATCATAAAAACTAGGTAACAAATTTATCTGACTATGCAAGGAGACTGAGCATGTATGGATGAGAGCCAGACAGGTTATGTTTAAGCAAATCTAGAAGACCTCTAGATGTTCCTGAATTCAAAGCCAAGAATTAGTTTCATGTTTTCTCATCCCAGCTTCAGCAAAACCATTCTACCATGCCTTTTGCCTGACAGCTGGGCTTAAGTTCAGAAATGGCCTATAGTTAAAGGAGGGTCCTGTCTTAAGAGGAAGAGTGAAGCAAACCTTATTGAGTTCTCCAGCACAATAGCACCTAAAAACTCTGTAGGGATAGTGTCCCTGCTATGTCAGGGCATGCAAGGAGTAGAAGACAGTCTCCCCTAGAGACCTAGGACCTAGACAGGTCCTAGGCTGCAACCAAAATTAGTCACCTTGCATGAAAGAAAAAAAAAAATCCAAATTTGCATGGCTGCCTTTAATTCTCCAGCTAGACCCACAGTCTGTTGCTTCTGTTGTGTGGTAGTTGATAAGCAGTCCAGTAAATTATTTTACCTGGAGAGTTTGCAACTCAGAGGAAAAGAATCCTTGATCCTTGAGGAGAGAGGAAGCAGAAATAACCAAAAACTAAAGGCAGCATCAGGCAAGACATGGCCTCTGTCAGGTCCCAGCTGGTTCCCCAACTTTATAAAGTTCTTCCTTGATACCCCTCCTCCTGGGAAACCATCCCTCCTCCAAAGTAGATGCTGCCATAGTTCAGGACCTATATTCTCTGCTAAACAGTGTGATCTTGCCTAGGCCCCTGGGTAAGCAGTGATAATGAACTATCTTGTGTTTAAAAAACTGTTGAATAGGCACTTATGAAGTAAATTAGCTGAAACAATCAGTCCCCTTGAGAAGTAGAATCTGGAGATTGGGGCTTTTTCCAATGAAAGCAAGCCTGTAGTAAGAAAGCAAGTCCTGCAATGGTTTTCTTTGCAAGAGGGAAAGTATATTTACTAAATAGGTTATTTATGCTTAAATGGATTTCCAAGATAGTTTATTTCTGTTTCAAGGCATGTTTAATAATACCATCAAGATGCATTTCCATTAGTTCTAAAGTGAACACCTTGCAACAGAACTGGTGTCTCACTTTTCAATGTATCCTTAGGTGATATTCAATATTTCATAGACTTGGGCCATAAAACTCTAGAAGTAATGGGATTTTTGGTGAAATGACTGCATACCTTTTTTTTTGGGGGTGGGGGGTCTATGATATTATTATAATAATGATACTCCATATGTGAGAGTTCTTTGAGCTACACAGAGCTGTCCCTACATGGTGAACTGTAGGTGGCCTCTCTCAGAGGTGAATGTGGGCTGCCTTGCCAACTCTGTTGGCTGAGTAGCAGATGCATCCCAGGCTGCTTGCAGTGTTCGGTGAGGAGTCATCTGTCATGTTCTCAACAGAGGCAAGTTGTTTGGGGTGGTTTTAATACAAGGTGCAGGAAATGCATACGTGTCTACACTTGTTTTTGTGTCTGTCTAAGCAGAGCAAGTTGGGGATGTGGTCTTTGACATTTATAGCTGAGTATCTACTTTACATCAATAACTGTTCAATCTAAAATCCAGAACTGTTCAGGTGGGATAAAGAGAGGAATCCAGATTGTTCTTTTTTTACATATCTCAGAAACAAAAACCACAGCTTTTAAACTGTGTAGGGATAGGTGGGCACCATGCTTCAGCACATAAACCACTTTTCCCATGGATGAATTGTGTATATTTTGCCACTTTGTTGGCTGATGCTGCAACGTTTAATTCATTTGTTTGATTGCAGTTTGAGGTGGTGTGCAAGTACAGAGCTATTTGCTTTAGGGGTAAGGTGACTGCAGGCAGGATGGGGCATGATTAGGTACTTGTGAGCAGCACTGATGAGTAAAAATATAAGCACGGAGACAAGAGACTCTTGAAGATAATGATCACAGAGGGTGGGATTTAGAGAGCTGACCAAATAACACTGAAGATCTATAAAGTACTTTTGACATTGCCGGTGATTGGAACTTGCTGCAATTATCAGTACATGAGACAACTGTGAACAGAACTTGCTGCCCGGCTCTTTAATATCACACCTGATTATTCTCAGCTACATAAACAAGACTGAGATTGAATAGAGTCTGAATCATTATTTTCCAAAAATATCAGAGGGGTAGCTGTCTGCTCTCTAAAGACATTGAAGGGCGACGGTTGTTTACCCACCATCTCACTGCAGGTACCAAAGCATACTCCCACCTCCAGGCTTCTTTCCATGTTAGCTCCCAAAGAACTCATGTGCTTATTGTGTTCTCCAACAGGTGAGTGATCAGCACTGTAACTAAAAAAGTCAAGTTTTGTCCCCATGGAAACTTGAGTTTTGACCTTGAGTCATTAGCTGCTGCTTTGTGTTTGCCAGTTCAACCCCCCAAAGCTGAGTCAAAGTCTTTATGGCATTATGGGCTGAGAAGTTTATCATATCATTGCTGCCAGCCCTGCAGGGTATTTTTCTGCCACAGTTTATTGCCCTCCTCTCTAGAGTGACACAACAGCCACAGATAATCTCTTCAACTGCTTCAGATAACCCTGTCAGGAAGCTCTCAGTCAGAGCTCTGGGTGATACTTGTGGCTGGTTAGATCTTGGTCTCCATTGTGCTGGCAGTCAGTCCCCGGACGAGCTTGAAGCCAGCCAGAAGGCAAAGCTGGGCTGTACACCAGAATGCATTGGGTTAATAGCTGCAGTGCTTGTAGTACCACAAGCTGTTCCAGGGGGTCAGCAGATGCTTTAGTCTTTCTGAGCATCGCTCTTTGTATGAGATGGTGGGTGTTCAAAGAACCTTGAATGTAAATAATGTATTATTCCCAAACACTAAAAAAATATTTAAAGTAGCTAATACTTTGGAAGACAAGTCCAAATGCAGGTGGGGCCTTCCTGTTCTGTGCTGGTATTCCTCCTCACTGTACTAACATGGATCAGTTACCTTCACACAGATTGGTTAGGGAACTCCTGTACTTTTGCTGATTTTATACAAAAAGGCACAAATATAAACCAGTAGGCTGTAGGCAGGTCAGTGGAGGTCATTAAAATCAGCTGTATTCAACCAATATTTTATTAGAGCCCATATTGCTTTGTTAATACCTTCAAGACTTGTGCCAAGAAGAACATCTATATATGCTTGATCTGACTGGCTCCTCTTTCACAGTGTTTAAGCAGCTTGTGGCACATAATGCCATGGTCTAAATCAAGATTCAGAGCGACCAGATTCTTCATTCTGTTTCTGCAGACATGGGACAGAGCAGGAGATGGACTATTACGTATCAAGATCAGGAATGCACCATGACTAAGGAGGAACATGAATGTCTGGGGCCTTCTGAGGATTTCCAAATAAAATTTTTAAACTACTTTCAAGCATTGTTCAGAGGTCACTCAGAGCTTGGGGTGTCTCAATCTCAGTACTCATAAAACATGTTTTATGAGTTAAACAAGTATTCATCCATGTATGTTCTCAGTTCAGTGGGACTGTGAAGAATGGCCCCACACTTGTAATAGGCTGAAATGGTTTTGCTTTTAAATCTTGTCTTGACAGGAGGCAATGCTATAAAGATTCAAATATAGTTCCTTAAAAATTTTAAATATATAAATTACGGGAATCTGTTACTAAAATCCAATGCTCCTTCTCATAATCTTTAATGTCACAGTAAGGAGGGAATATAGTCCAGAGACATCAAAGAGCCAGAAGTGTGCTTGCAGCTATTTGTTCTCAGATGAAAAAAAAAAAATCTCAAAAGCTAAAAATGATAACCCCAGGGAATCGAATTCTCCAGCACCTTTCCATAAAGGAGTCCAAGCACACACCAAAAAATATTGGGGTTTAAAATGTTTGATTTGAAAGGCAAAATATGGAAAAGGAATATTCTGGCATCACATGTGTATTTGACTTGCCTTTGTTTAAAATTGAGATTGATAGGCAGTTCCTTGAGATTTCTCCACATAACTGATTATTTGTGGTATAGTTTCAGAGAAATCTAAGAAAGTAGAGCAGCTCAAGAGACAATCTGATCTCTTTGCAGTAAGAGTTACAGATGATCCACATCAGCTGTCTGCCCAAGTCTTTATTAACAAACAAACAAAAAAAAAACCCTAAACCTGCAAGAAATGAGAATTGCACTGCAGTAGGGCTTGTTGAGGAGAACCTGCTTACTAGACTTTTGAAGACTCATCCACCATCCATCATGGAAATAATGCTTTTCTTTGCTTCTACTGTATAATACCATATCACAGTAACGGTAAGGATCAGAGCAAGCTCATATGCTGTGATAAATGACAAGACTTCCATGGTGTTCAAAGCATTATCAGAATCCATTTCATACCTCATCTGTTATTATAAGCATAAAATGTGCAAATGTTCTCCTCTGCTGTAAATGTCAGCATGCTGGGGGCAGATGCTTTGATTTTCTATCAGCAAATAATGTTAAATTATATAGTGTTTAATCACGCTTAGTGAGAGTGATGAACTTTAAAGAATGAGTTTCTTTCATATCACTCCATCTTCAGTTCTCCTGGAAATGGACATCATCATTTATAAAATTTATATAATACCTGAAGAAAACTTCCCCAGCCTGGAGGCTTCATGGTGGTTCAAGGCAGAGCTCTGAAATACAAAACCCTTTAGACACCAGAACTGGTTTGATTGGGGTGATCAGGTATTTGAGCGTGGAATTTGAAAGTTAATTTTAAAAACCAGAACCCTCCTATAAAATAATTCTGGCATCTTTTGAGACAGTGGAGTTATTTGCACTTATGGAAGAGTCTGCACTACCTGGTATGACACAACCTCCAAACTGGTAAGTTCTAAATAAAGCAGTTGCATTTACCTGGCCAGATTGCAAGTTGTTGTTGGGTAGGAGGGCTCCACTGGAGGTCTGTGGCTTTGCTTGTGCGGAGGATCGCACCGACACGCTCCACCTGCTCTTTCTGAAAGGCAAAGGTATGGATACAATACATAAAGGAGACCTTTACAGGCAGTAAGGGAATATAAATCTTCAAAACCCAAAGAAATAGTGAAAGGTAATGCTGCTAGTATCTTAGCAACAGGAGAAACTAGAAGAGAAGCTGCACAGGGAAATCAGCTGTAGCCCATCTTTGAGCGTTCGCTCTGGTTTGTATTATGTGTTTCTGAAACTGGATTTTTTTAAAACTGCATTTGAAAATATGGAATATTTTAATATTTTATGGAGCATTTTTTGTTTCTGCTGAGGGGAGCTACATTTTTATATCTGGATCAGTAATCAGTAATTTATTAGAGCAATTTTATTAGCACATACTAGACTTGAAGGGCAGGCTGGAAGAGACAGAATTCTCTTGTGAAAGGAGAGGTGCTGGGCTGGAGGGAGCACACTGCCACCCTCAAAGGTCAATGGCAAAGCCTCTGATCAACTCAATGGCACAGAGTAGCTCCTGCAGATACCAAGAAATGAGCAAGTCTTTGATATTTTCATATTTTTTTTCTATTAAATTGGTTTCATCACTTTCATTAGTCTAGAGTTTCTGGATCTCTGTATCACCCCCAGTACATCAAAATAGATATTTTTTTTTCTATATCAATTTAATGAGATGTAATTTCTATATAAATTTATTGAGGCAATTGTAGGTTCTTGCATCTGGGGAGCAACAACCTCGGGTACCAGTATAGGTTGGGGACTGGCCTGTTGGAGAGCAGTGGAGGGGAGAGGAACCTGGGGGTCCTGGGGGACAGCAGGGTGACCATGAGCCAGCATGGGAAGGCCAATGGCATCCTGGGGTGTATTAGAAGGGGGGTGGCTGGTAGGTCAGGGGAGGTCCTTCTCCCCCTCTACTCTGCCCTGAGACCTCATCTGGAGCATTGTGTCCAGTTCTGGGCCCCTCAGTTCCAGAAGGACATGCAACTCTTTGAGAGAGTCCAGCACAGGGTCACCAAGAGGATGAAGGNGTGATGGAGCACTGGAACAGGCTGCCCTGAGATGTTGTGGATTCTCCTTCCCTGGAGACATTCAAGACCAGACTGGACATGTTCCTGTGTGATCTAATCCAGGTGATCCTGCTCGGGCAGGGGGGTTGGACTAGCTGATCTTTCAAGGTCCCTTCCAACTCCCGACATTCTGGGATTCTTTGCTATGTTTTATAGTCATGTGTGTTATGGCAAAGTTCTTATTATATGAATATGAGATCTCCATTTTCAAAACATCAGCCTTCCATACAATGTGTTTGGTGTAAAAATGCATGAATTTGTGGAGTTAGTCAAATACCAGGATTGTAGATGCACACATATGTCAGTACTTCAGCTTCATCTCCACTCCTTTATTGTAAGATTCACACCCATTGCTTGCTGTTATTCCTATTGCAAATGTCAACATTTTGAAAATTATCTAATTGAAATTATGTCCTTAGATGTGTTCTATTTATTACATATAATAATGATTTATTCTTATACTTGAAATCTACAGTCACCTTAAAAAAAACAGGAAATAGGTTAAAGTGCAAATTAGTAGTGTTTGATAAAAAGCAGATAGTCAAAGGCAGTGGTTTACAGGCACACCTCTTTTGCAATTTACTTAGCTATGCTGTTCAGTGATTAATGAAAATCCTTTTAAAGGTTGATGGGAATAGAAATTATTTAGAATCCACTAAATGCTCACATTGAAGAAATATTTTGTCTGGTAAATACTATTTATCTAGCTCTGATCAATTATCTGTCAGCACCAAAAAGATACTTTTAGCTCACAAAAGGCAACAGAGAGAATGCATTTTAAAAATACAGTTATTAGCTATCTTTGTTAAGCCACTAACAGTTCAACTCTGCTAAATAATCAGTCACTTGGGAAGAGGAAAGCAAATAGCTCAGCTGTATTTCTGCACTAGAACCTGTAAGTGGTTTTAAACAAGCTTCAGTACAACTTAAGCTCTCTATATTGAAGCTGTCTGTCACCAACAGTAAGGTCTTACAGGTCTTGTTATTTACTGACCATCCATCCCTCTCTGGGTCTTCCAGGGCCTTCTGTTTTGTTACCTGACTTGGAGCTGATTCAAGGGCATTTTTTAATTAGTATATTGAGGTTAAGAAGTCACTTGCTGGCTCCCCTGGCTTTCCTGAGCCAGCCCCTGCAGATGCTCCTCCCTCAGCACAATGGTCCCAGGGTCAGAGAGATGCAGGTGCCAGGAGCGGAGCAGGTCGAAACCAGACTTTGGGAGGGGTGTGTTTTTGTGCAACAGATGGTTTAATAGTCTCTCCTTCTGCAGCAGACTCCTTACAACTCAAACTCCTGAATACCTTAAACCAACCAGGGTGAGGCTGCTGTGCCAGCTGACGTCCCCCGAGGGAGCCTGGCCCTGGGCAGCTCTCCTTAGGAAAATAACTCTACTGCTTCGGGGTTCATCAGCCGCAGGTAGCACTCAGCGATGCTGACGGAGCTGAATGCCTTCCAGGAGGCAGGGAGCCATCTCTCTGTGGTTGCTCTCCCGGTCTGTAAGTGGAAATAATAATCCTTTGCTGTACTGGCACAAGTGGTAGGAGAGTAAGGACACTTTGGGTCAGCGTGGCTGGGATGTGGGCAGAAGGGGGGGAGTCAGAAGAGGGCAGGAAATGGTGCCAAATGTAGAGATAACCCAGATCAGATTCACCAGGAGAAATCCCTGCTCTTGTACAGTGGTTCCTTGCAGTGGTGTAAGAACTGACAGAGATTGTCTCAAAGGGAAAGCTGAACAGATTCACAAAGTGCTGGTTTTAAACATTAATTTCAATAGTTAACACCTCAGAAAATAAACTGGAATCAGCCTTTTGTGCATGTACAAATATTTGTCATCACTGCTGCATGTCCTGACAGTCTAGCAGCTGACATCCATGACATTCAAATTCCTTTAAGTCTTGCCAGTCAATATTAACAAGACACTAAATACTCAGATTGCACCTGTCCATTAGAGTAAATTGACTAGTTTATTGTCTTCACAGTCTTTTGAAGAGTGATAAGCATCAGTTTTGAACAACTTCTTGGAGAAGATTTCTTGATTATAGCCTTTGAATCCATTCTGGGGGGTGGCTGACAGCTGTCCTTTCTGGTTTGGAAACAATCAAATTACACTGACTGCTAACAGATGATGCTACTCCGAGAAAAAGTTTATGCAATTCCATAGCAGATGATGCCTTGATCCCTTTATTCGACTGTAAAACAAAGATTGGCAGGAGAAATTAGGAGATAGAAGTGCTGTGTTAATACCTGGAGACCCATTTATAGCAGGGAGTGAGCTGTTCAGCACTACCAGAGATGATCTTAATATAGAAGATGAAAGTTTTATTTTTAAATAAATCTCATGAGTTTCCACTCAGGGCAATGGGCAAGTAAGCAAGGGATGTAACTCAAACTGTTTGAACTGAGCCTCAGTCCTGCCATGCAAAGTACTAAAGGTCTTTTTCTTCTGGGATCAGTTATGAAAGGAGTTGCCCATTAATAGAGAGGTGAATTGTAAAATAGTGAGAAATATTCCCCATGCTTTTTAGTACTACCCAGGCACCTTTTTTCTTTTTCTTTTTCTTTCTTTTTTTTTTTTTTTGAGCAAAGATTAATTTCTGCAGACTCCTGCTGTGCCCACAAGCACAGTATTACCTGATTACCTGCACTGGAAACAATCCCAAGCTTTCCAGGAAAGGAATTCTCACCAGCTGAATGGGCACCTGGGGTGTTACAAAGGGTTTCAGCTTGCCCAGAGGCTGTTTTATTTCTTTATATGTATTGCCNCCCGGCTTCAGGACGTGCGGTTTGGGGGCGATCCAGTTCTGGGAGAGGGGTGCGGTTCAGTGAGAAATTACACCCTGTGGGACCATTTTCATGTATTTTATCATAAAGTCCTGTCATTGTTATCTCTCCCTACTGTCCCAGAAAAGGGTCCTTATCCCAACCTGTGAGGATTGTCTTTCTTGGTTGGTTTTCTTTTCTATCCCTTTTCTATCATCTCTATCATTTTCTTTTCTATCATCTCTTCATTTTAGAGAGAGTGGCTGTGTGGTGCTCAGCTCTCACCTGGGGGGAAACCACGACAATAATGAATGGCAAGAAAAACAATGGCTGCATAAGGAGGGATGACAACCCCAAAGAAAGGCGGGAGGAGCCACACCGACCCCACAGAACGGCTCCTCGGGACTCACCCGTGGGCACTTTGAGCCCTGCTGCATCAGAGGGGGAGGGAAAACCGGGTAGAAACTTCAAATATGAGCCTGCAGTGGCCATAAGCAAGAGGTTTAGAATCATAGAATCATAGAATTATTTGTTCTTGTTTGTGAATGTGTCTGTGTCTCAGAGAGAGAGAGGCTACCAAGTTTGGCACCTTGCTCTGAATCCGTCCAGGTTTCTCTTTCTGGGTCACTGTTCCTCGCAGAGATGCAGCCCGGCTTTATATAAGCTTTGGGAAATGAGGTCTCTCCTCGTTAATTTTTCACTTGCAATCCCCATCCATTTCTTTGCATTTGCCTTCTGATTCTTCTGCTTGGATGTTTTCCTTCTGCTGCTTATTTCTGAAGGAGGTACCTAGACGTGAAAAGTGAGAACAGAACAGAGCCCAGCTAATTAGCAGCTGCTTTAAGCTATTGTTTACCCTGCACAGGGTGGAATCAATGTCAAGCTGGATCACACAAATGTTGCTAGGGAGAGCCAGGTCAAAGCCTTGAAAGCCCATCTCAGCCCCTTTTCAAACTCACCGTTTTGCCACAGACAGCCCCACAGGGAGACATTTCCCAGCTCCATAGGGCCCTGCCGGCAGGGAACTCGTTAGGAACGAGTTTCTCATCCATTCCGTGCCAGTGGAAACACCTTGTGAACACTCAGGGTCAAGGTCTTACAGTATTTCAAAACAGGGAGGAAAGAAAACAGGAATTGTCTAAGGAAAAAAAAAAAAAGGGTGGGGGACAAATATTATAGGAATTTTTTTTAATGGGATTTTTTCCTCTCCTTCTTCCTTTTCCCTGCCATAAAGCTCTAATATTAGCTGTTATGGTACTGGGTACTGGGAAGGAGATGGAAAAAAATATGCTGCTTCTAAGGATCCACGTTATCCAAATTGACTCCTCAGGTGGGGTTCACATGTACATGAGGCTTTTAACTGAGCTTCCTGAACATGAAGGTCAATGTGCTCTTCATAGAGGTGACACTCCACGCCAGTGCTGGCAGGAAAACAAGGAATTAGCTACATCTTTGATAAATACAGTTCAGGGTAGAAGTTGTGAAAATGTTTTTTTCTAGATCAGTCTGTGGTTATTGTTGCTCATGCAAATATATGAATTTGCTCTGATTTCCATGAAAACAACATGAAACGATTTACATTGACTTTCTGAACTAGCTTAGTTATAAACTAAATCATAACTGATGAAAAGTATAATTTGAGCTTCCTTGCAGTTCATAACAAACCTGCAAAGATGTGCAAGAAAAAAAAAAAGCCTCCATCAAAACCAAGCAGGATGTCTGGTTGAAGGCACTGCACCAATATTACAAGCTCTCATTTGTTCATCAGGCTGAGGTATGACAGTGTCACCTAGCAACTTTTGAAGGGCATTCAGACTTGACGTTGCTGAAATCTATAGAAAAGCCTATAAATAAGTTAATTTACAAATTAATACATTTTATGAGTGTCAAAAGCACCACATTTGACATTAAAAAATTAACACTGTATAAGAGGAAAGGAACCAAAAAATAATTTTTATCCTGGCAGTTATGTAGTGGGAGGATTTGAACTGAGTAATTGTGAAATACTTTAGCCCTGGGAAGCAAAGGTGTGCAGGTCCAATATCCCCGCTTTTGTATACACACACACCCACAAGACTTATGCACACACATGCATCTAGGCATTTATTTTAGGTAAGTTCCATGTTTTTCCAGGTACTTATGTCAACAAAGAAGAAATATTCATCTGTAAGTTTTGCCCATAACATTTAATACCTCCTAGCAGGTACAATTCCTTAATTTTCAGTAAGTTCATAACCTCCCCAGCTCTGCCAGCACACCTGAAGATTGAGGCATGGAATGTCATGGTGGTCTGTAGTGTCAAAATCCAGTGACTTCCCACTGAATTACTGCTGCCAGAGCTGCCTGGGTGGAGCAGGGAACTCTGTGTATATGGAAGAGCTTAGTCCGAATTGATAGGTCTGGTGTTCTGCAAAACCTGGGCTGATTTTGACTGATGGTGAGGATCATGTCAACCAGCCAGTCTCTCTGGTCTGTGAATTAAAATTAGGAAAAAGCAGAATTAAGAAAAGCTAAATTCAGCTTAATAATTTGTAAAGGGCAGCCTTGAGTAGTCCAACCTCAGAGAGGCAGGGTCTAGGCTCTCCGCTGCACAGCTGAGAAGACAAAGTGTCCCTTGCGGTGATTTTCTAGGTTGGACTTGAATTATTAAAAGCTTTCACAGAAGAAAAAAAGCATAGCCAGGGAGCATTCCTAAGAATTATCAGGCATGTAATGCACCAGTGCATTTGCTAAAAGAAAGGAAAATAAAAGTTGCATATGAGAGAGAGAAGTGTTTACATACTGGACTGTGTTGTCCGGTTATTTGTGATATCTTCTCTTTACCCACACGGCATCTGTGGGTGAATTAGTTGGTCCCTGCTTGTGTGCCCCTCGCTGCAGAGGCTGCTTGTCTCTGAGTTTATCTTCCAGCGTTCATCACCCTCCAGGTCATGCAAAGGGACTTCACCAAGGTGGGAAAGAGCAGGTGCTAATGGGATCTGCCTGCAGGCTTGTCTGAACAGGCTATTCCAAAGCAGATCTAAGATGCCTAACAGCACTTTAAATCAAATCTGAGCCTGGAAAAGAGGAATGTACTTGAGTGTTAAAAAAAATAAAAGACTTTAATACCAGCAAGAATCGAAAATATATTTTACAGAGGCTTGTTAATGGCTCTACCCCAAAACCTTTCCTTTCTGCTTGCCCTCCCATGCCCCCGTGAAATTTAATTTCTCAGTCCTCGTGCATATCTTACTGGTACACCTAAGGGCAAGGGCAGGTGTCGCTGACATTTCAGCACCAACCAATTTCTTTTCTATACATTGATAAACACCGGTCCCAGCCACATGGGTTTTCCCTTCCCGCCCCAGGGGGAGAGGAAGAGGCTCACGATTTCCTGGGCAAATCTGTCAGTGGTGTCAGACAGAAAGTCTGGCCACGGAGGACAATCCATAGAAAAATAACATAGTGATGCTTTCTGCTGCTTCTAGGAGGACTCTGGTTCCTTCAGCCTCCAAGAAACCCGAAGGCAGATGAATGACCTAACAGCCTGGCCGACAGGCAGGGGAGCAGATGGGCAGGAACGGGTGGCTGCCTCTGGTGCCTACTGACCCCACACGAACAGATGTTTTGTTAAACATCACTGGCACAGCCAGCCCTCTTCCAGCAGCCTGAAATAACTTTCACATTTCAGGATTTCTGCTCCATCATTCAGATGCTCGTGGAACTGGGCTCATCCTGCCCATGCAGAGAGGAGAACATCTGACCGTGCCCACATGGCCCTAGGTAGCCCCAGAACCTGAAGGAAAAGGAGCAAGAACAAGAAATGACAGAGTGAGGAGCTGGTGCCTCAGCAGGAGAACAGCACCCCATGGTTGCAGTGGCACGGGGTACCCTGACATGCTCCAGAAGGTAAGCACGGGCACATGGATGCAGCTGGGACAGCGAGCCCAGGCTCACGGCAGGACTTCTTCAGAGCGAGCAGCTTCTGGCAGGAGCTTGAGGAACCACACAAAAAGCCCCTGACTCCTCATTCCCAGGCCCACTCTGCGGGGACAATGTGGCTTTGTGCACATCTGTAAACCCACCAGCTGCCCCACGGTCCCTCCTGGCAGGAAGGATCAGCAGCATCAGACCCCAGGGCAGCAGGTTTTACTCTCAGGTTCACTCAACAGACATAATGGAGGATACTGATTATTCCTTCAGTATTAGATCATTTTTACCTCTATCTTTGTCATTCTTCCTTGTCACAGCTGAGTGATGAGCAGAGCTGAGACACCCCTTTCAGCCCAGGTTTGCAGACAGTCCTGTGTGCCAGGCCTGCAACGTGGGTGAAGGTGGCACAGTCTCAGGGGTGTCTAGTGCAAGATAAAAGTGCTAGTGTGGCTAAATAAGATGGATTTTCCCTTAAGAACATACAACATGTGCCACAACGTCCACATATCTATTCATGCTGGGACGTTCCCAGAGCTTCACAAAACAAAACTTTACTGAGCAATGTTTCTCTTGCACCAACTATATAGCAAACACAGATAACAACTGATGGTAATTAAAAACTATCTAATTCTGTCATTGCTGCAGGCAGTCAGAGCATTTCCAACTCCACAGTCTAGGATGAAACCAAACGAGATCAGAGAGGCAATTCCTGCCCATTGTGACACTTTCTCTCCTTTCCGTTCCCAGCTTCACTTCCAGACACGGGATATATTTCATTAGGGAGAATGAGCAACTTGTCCTACATCACCAAGCCACAGCCTCCCTGCCTCAGACCAGAGTGCAATAAAAGGTAAAGCGATAATCCCCCCTCCCCCCCAACAATAACAGCTCCCCGCAGGCGCTGAGGTTTTCCTGTGATCTCTTCATGTTCTCCGCAGGCGGGAGCAGCCTGGGACTGAGCAGAGGGCACCAGAACAAAGTGGTTGGTGACAGACAGCAGTGGAAGGCTCCCCTTGGGATCCTCAAGTGCATAACATGGGATCCAGCAAAAGAAACAGTGAAAAACACAGCTTGTTTGATTTATTATTTTTTTTCCTGACAAACTAATTAACCACCGAGGGAATCCATCTTTACGGCATTTGATCTGACTTTCCAGAGTTTCTGGTTCCACCTTTCATCTATAATAGAAACTATCTGCTTTTAAAAAAAAAAAGAAAAGAAAATTAAGTTTTTCCTTTCACCCCTCCTTTCACTGGCACAATGAAATACAGTTTTCTACTTTTTTTAACATTACATTTCTCCACAGCTGCTGGAGAAAAGCTGTCCTGAAGCTAAGCTCTAACCCCAATGGACTTTTGGAGTTCTTCATCATAGGGAAGTTCCTTTTTAGGAGACAAATGGCTTCATTTCAGAGGAAAAGACTTCAATCTGTTGTATAAAGACTTTGCAACCCATAGGCTGATGAGTTTAATGTGTTCTCTCGTGGCTGTGTCGTAGCACCAGGTAGTTGCATTGCATCTCATTGGTGGAAGAGAAGTGGTGGGCATGCAGAGGAAGCACAGCACTGATAAAATGATTCCTGGTGGGTGGGAAGTGAGCAGGAATACCCTGAAATGTGCCTCTCTGACTGCACAGCTGGTACCTCTGTGAGCTGATGTGCCCCAGCCGCGTGGTGGGAACAGAGATGTCCGGAGGGCAAAGTGAGCCCAACGTGCCTTCATCTCCAGGTGTGGTGTGCACAATGGCAACAGAAAAGCAGTTTCCATTCTAAATGGATAAAAACTCGTTGTATTAAGCAAATCAATGCAAATCATGTAATTTAAATGACTGGCAGCTGTAATGGGCTGTATGAAGCTACTCTGCCTGCTTATGTGGAGTTGGGAACGCAATCAACTCTCAGGGCTGAAGAAGCAGCTTGTGGCTGAGGTTAAAAGCAGAGAGACGAGACAAACTCCCACTGAACATCTCTGGGTAACAGTGGGGGGCAGTTAATGGGTCTTTCCAAGAGAGACCTGCTCTGTGTCCCCACTCCTGCTCGCTAGTAGCAGGGCTGTGCTTGCGGGCATCCATCCAGTGGCTCAGGCCAATTCACAGCCCGTGACAGGCTGGCTGCACTGGTGGGACAGGCCACTGCTCCCTTGTACCCCAGCTAAATGTCACCTCAGACTCAACGTGCATGGCCTGAAGGGGCCTGTCTGCCAGTGTATGCTCAGTGGTGGCTGCTGACGCGGTGTTTCCGTGCAGTGCCTGCTGCTGGGCTGGAGGTGCAGCCGGGTAACGCAGCAGCAGAGCCGACAGTGACGCTCCCCAGAGAAGGAGTTTCTCCTCGCAGCTATCCTGGCGCCTACGTGTGCTCCTGTTTGATCCACCTCCGGGCAAAGGCACAGCAGCTGATTTCAGCAGCCAGTGACGACAATCAAGGTCATACTTTGACTTTGCCTTGAAATGGGCTGAGTACTCCTTAGGCTATTTATAACCCACACAGAGGTATTCCTCTGCTTAACGTCTCCTGGGGTGTGAGTCACTCCACAGATGAGCTCCGACCACATGCCAGAGGACAGCAGCGACTCCAGCTCCTGTCTCTCCACCTTCCTGTCCATGCACCCTGTGGCACAGGGCTAAAGGCCTCTGCACCGCCCAGGAGGGTGCAGCCAGCACTGGGGTTTAACAGCAGGATGGGTGGAAGTGGAGGGGACTGTGTGAGGAGCTGGCTGAGGCGGGAGATAATGAATGAGCATTAATTCTCCGTGTCCTTGCAGAGAGGACTCCCGTTGTGTTCTGCATGGGGTAACTCTTGGGGGTGAACAGCTGCCCTCCCCAGGTACTGTGAGGTGCAAAGGTACGACCCTGAAGCCTGGTTTGACTCAAACCTTGTTGTCTTGAGGACAGTCTATGGGACATTTCTCCAGCTCTAACATCTCCATATTGAGCTCAGCTGAAGTGTCAGCCTGTATTCAAAAGACCGTGTTTATGGAGAAAGGACCCCCAAGCTCACCCCAGAGCAGTTTCCCTGGGGGTCTGTAATGGAATAAGAAAAACACTTAAAAGGCAAGAAATTTTAGTTCTCTTACTCCAAATTAGATTAGCATTTTAATGTTGTTTAATTAGTTAGTTGTGGGGGTTTTTGTAGAGCAGTTTACAATGTTGGGAGAGTATGTTTTACAACATCTCATACACAAATAATGAATTGTGCAACACAGATGTTGCCTCTAATTGTAATATTTTAAGTGAAGAGGAAAACACTCAGCTTAGCTTTTAATTAGGTTTATTCCAAGCAGACACAAAAATAAAAATTTACTTGTCTTTTAAGTAAATACCATCTGCAATACATTTCCACACCACAGGCTAGTGCAGAGCATAGCTGCAGCCTGCTGCGCTCTGCCGTTTCCTCCTTTACAGCGGCAGCCTGTGGGTCCAGCGAGGCTGAGTGAGGCAGGGGTTACGTGTTGAGCGTTCCCCTGACATGAAGCTGCCCCAGCCTGTTTCAGCCGACCTCACAGATGTGTTTAGGGCTGTCTGTGCCCTTGGCCCGGCAGCAGGAGTGCCCGGGGGATGTCTGCCTGTAGGCTCTGCCTGTACGTCCCTCAGGCGGCACCACAGGATGAGCAGCGAGACCGGCCCGCAGGGGGTGGAGGAGAACTGTGTGATGGCTTGCTGAGCCTCCAGCACCCAGGTTCTGTCATGCTTTGATGGTGTGGATGTGGTCAGCACCACGGGAAAGAAACCTAAAGCACCCACGGCTCCCTTCATTGCAGAGAGCATCTCAATGTGCTGCACAACCAGGGAATTCCCTTTGTGAGGCAAGATCATTCCTAGAGAAATAAACCTGAACTCTGGCTACTTTATTTTCCCATTCCCCTTTTTGTGTTTCCAGCACACAAAAGATACCAAGGTAAATGCCTAATGCCCGAGGAATCAGGCCACATTTGTCACTGTTTGCTGATGCACAATTTGCATATACAGGTTCACCTCCAGCAGCACACTTACAACACGTGTAAAATAAGAAACTTAGTTCCATGTCAGACCATTACGAGCATCATTTATGCCCCGGGACCAGCAGCTGGCAGACAGTGTCACCATGGGAGGAGGGTGAGCCACCTGCCAGGCACCGTGGCATCAGGTCTGCTCACTGCCAGGCACCTTTCAGCTCTGCCCAGGGCTGTCAGGTCAGAGTGTGCTCTGTGCCTGGCAGCTGAGCTGGCCCCTCCATTGAGGAGGACAGGACCCTCCTGCTTTTGCTGTCACAGTTTGAGCCTCTCAGAAACATCGAGCCCAAGCGATGTTGCTTCAGTACAGCCCACAGGAGCTTTGCAGGCTGAATACCTGCACCTGTGCAACCCCCCCCTCACCTCACCAGCTCCTCAGGCACACTGACACACCCCTCTCTGGATGAAAGTTAGTGTCATTAAAAATAAACTGACCCAAAGGATCCTTTTCCATTGGTGGGGGTGTTTTTCTTTCCAGTAAGTGCACGCACACACCCCTCTCTCCGTGGTTACCCACCACTGCTTTTTTAAAGGGAATTTTACATCTAAACCCTCGTATCTTCCAGACTGATTTTAAAGCATCCTCGAAGCCAAAGAGGCTGAAGCAATGCCTGAAGCCACCTTCTGCTGGTGCCAGACTGGTGGGCTCTCTGTTCCTGCACGTCAGACACGATGGGGAAGGGAGGCTGGCTGGCTGTCACCATCCCCTCTTGTTGCACTTGTAGCACTGCTTCGTCTCTAAATCAAGCAGAAACAAAATCTGGAATTGTATTTTAAATACCTCTCCTGTTTTGCTTTCTTTTCTACTTAGCTCTTGTTCCTGAGGAATGAGAGGGTAGAATGGGAGAAAATTATCAACTAAAGGGCTGTTTGTGCTCTCACACAGAGTAAATCACTTAAATCTGTTCTAATCATCTGTCCCTCAAACCTCGGGGTGGTTGCAATGCTTGGGATCACTGAGCTTGCACTCACCGTGGCTGAGGCACACGTGGGCATTTCTCACTCCCCCCCCTACCTGGTCCACACCCCCAAGATGTGAGCAGCTGCGTGTCAACCCTGAACACCCCAAACACCCCAGCACTGCCAGGCCCCTCACTGCCAGTGAGCTCCGACCTGGGGACCAGCCATGGGTGCTGCTGACCCAACATCAGCTTCTCCTGGAGGTCAGCCCAACTGAATTGCCATGCAGCAGCCTGACATAAAATAATTAGCTTGCAACTCTTTCTTCTGCTTTGTAAGAAATCTTGTAGCACTCTAGGTAGCCCTACTTTTCTTGTCTCACTAATTCTGCTCCAGTTAAATGAAAGCTGATAAAATTGAAACTGCCATAAGACCCAAAGAAAATTAGGTTATGTAACCTCTTATTTATTTATTTATTGTAATATCAGAGTTGTTTCTTATCATTCTTCAGGTACATTGTGCTCAGGAATAAATTAAACTGTCTGTTCAACAAAGAGGAGCTGCTTTTTCTACTGCTAATTTTCTCCCTCTTTCTCAATTCTCACTCTATTATTAGAGGAAAAAAAAATACCAATCTTAACTGAAGCCAGAGGAGCCCCTCCAAGCTGCGTGCGTCTGCACTGTGCGAGTAGCGCCGCAATCCAAGTGGTCCATCTATCGGTCTCTGGCCGACACAGCAAGTATCAAAGTCAAAAGTACAACGATGTTTCTCTTTACATAATTACTTGCTGATGTTGACAAATGGAGTGACAGCTGTGCCCTTTTTAGGGCAGGATTTGTGCGGGGATCAAAGTCACGTCTCTGATTTCCCCGGGTGTTCGTTCCCCTCTCCGTCGCCCTGCCCTGCGCCCGCAGCCCCGGACGGGTGCCCAGCGCGGGGGGAGCTGCCACGCTGGCTGGAGCCGCAGATGGGCTCTGCTCCCCCGGGTGCAGGTCCCGCTCCCCATGGCTTCAGCCATGGCTTGAGTTGTTTCTGCTGCAAAGCCTGTGTGGTTTTAGTAAATTGTGATGGGAAGAGCCAGGAGAGACCTCTACAGCCCTGAGGGGGCTGGGGAAGGAGAAGGGGGAGGGTAGCGGCAGACAGAGCTGCCTCTTGGGACATGCAGAGGGTTCGGTGGGCTACGGCCCCTCTCAGAGTGGCCCCTTGCAGCACCGAGCCCAGCTGGCACAGCAGGGTGAGCAGCACCCAGACACCACTGACTGTCATTTGCAGGCAAAGCCCAGTGCTCCTGAAGGACTGGTCTCTGCTGGAACCATACAGAAAGGTGAAAAGGTACCACAGGGGAGTAGGGCTTGGGGTACAGACAAGAAGTGACCCCACTGCCCTGCCTGGGGAGGCAGGTTGAGCAGGATGCCCTCCCTGCCCCGCTTCCCCCAGCCCTGCTGCACTCAGGAGCCACTGGTGACTGGTACCTGAGAAAGCTGATGTTCACCCACCACATGAGAAAAGCTCAAAAGCACAGCAAAGAAAGAAAGAAAAGAAAAAGAAAACAATGAAGAAAAGGAAGGGAGTAGGTTAGATACAAAAAAAACAACCCCAAATGAACAACCTAAGAAAATCCTCCTCTGCTCCTTAAAGAGTTCACCATCAGCAGGGCAGGTGTTCCAGAAGTCAGGTTGTATTTCTGGGGATGGCAGAGGTGAAGGTGTCTTGCTCCAGGTCACCAACCCAGCAGTTACCACTGGTAGCAACCATACAAATTTAATGTCCTGTCTACTTTCTCAAGTCATTTTATTGCTCCATTTTACCCAGAGGACAACGAGGGCATCAGAGTGTCGAGTCACCCACACAGGCACAAGCCAGGGACTCCAACAGGGCAGGGTGCTGCTCATACTCTTTCCTGACCACTCAAGGCTGTGTGAAGCCCACTGCAGTGAACACCAGACCATGGCAAAGCATGAAGGTCATGTGTATGTGTGTGTACACACGTTGGGGAGGGGCTGTCTCCCTGTGTGTGATGGGCAGGACCACACACAAGTAGATGTCTCCCATGACATCACACTGCAAAGCTGTGTTAAAATAACTAATCAGGCCCTGGCCCAGCAAATAGGTGAGCAATTCCTGAAAGGCACCAAGGTTCAGCTCCTGTGCTAATATTTTAACAGTCTGTATTAATCTCAATTAGGCAGAAAAGTCTGCACTTACTAAAATTGGCAGCTTTCTATTTTATGTGTATAAGGGCAAGCAAGAAGTCAAGGAAAAGTAAGAGTGACATGCTGAGGCAGTTCCAAGGCGGGGGGAAAGCATTTTTGTGTCTTTTTTTTCTTTGTTTTTGGAGTTTTTTAAAGGCTGGTATGGTATCAGGGCTCCTGAGTATGACAAGAACCTGTCTGCCATTGCATGCCACAGTGCCATTCCAGAAGCACCAGAGACAGTAGAAGGTGCCATGAAGGTCTCACTGACCTGCCACCTCCAGGGCATCATCGCAGCCTTAACCTGGAGAAAACGTGGTGTCCAATGATGACAGCAGGAGAAACTGGAGGGGATGGGGGGGGTGCTGGGACAAAAGTGGGTGGCAAAGCCCCTAGAAAATAAAACCTCATTGCTAAGGAAGGAAAGGGGAGCTGGGAGAAGCCAGCTGGTTCTCAGCCCAAGATAAATGATGCTGCGAATTTAACCCAGTGTATAGCAATGAAACATTATAGAACAGAAATGTTTTTCTCTGTGTGTCTGTGGGTGCTTATATGTGCTTCTGTGCATCAACGCAGCTAGAAGTGGCACTAACAGGTAGTGAGGGTTTTTCATCTTATTTTTAGTGTGACTTTCTTGTCCCTCTTCTTCTGCTTCACACCTGCTGGCCTGAGAATGGCAGTTCACCAGTTCAGATTTCACCATCAGCTTTGGTAGTTATCACATTTGTGCTTGTATAAAGGCCATGAAAGGCTTGTGTTTATATAAAAAATAAAATCAATCCTTTCTTCCCTTTCTTTTTTTTTTTTTCTAAATGACAACAAAACTGTGAACACAGGTAAGAAAATAATTGATGCATTCTAAGAAATTGTCAGGTGTGAAAAATGTTGAAGACTCAACAACCCTATTAATGCTATGAGAAGTTGTTAGCAGATTTATGTAACAGCACCAACACAAGGCATATTTGGCAGACATTAAGACAACTAAATTAAGTTCAACTACTCTGCATGGTTTTTTCTCCTAGAAGCAGTGCTGCAACACACACCCTGACACCCAGCAGCTGTCAGAGGGGTGTGGGGCAGAGCCCCCCATCAGCAATAAGAACCCCTGGGCGTTCCCATGGGGTTTTGGGGATCGCAGCTGGAGGTGGCAATGGAAGGGCAGCGCTGTCCTTTTGTCCTTCCTCCACGTTCCTGTTGGCAGCTCCTTTGCCCAAGTAGATGAGACAGAGGTTTGAGTTGTTTCCCCACTCCAGGAGCTTCACATCTCCTGCTCGCTCACACCACCCTGCCCAGCAGCCTGTGTGCCCTCCACACCCCAGGACTGTCACTGCCCGGTACCAGCCTTGCCGACGGCCGGCCAGGGCCGTGCCCGCCCTTTGCATCCCCCGCGGACGGGTGGGTTCCCGTGGCCATGCTCCTTCGTGGTGCTGCACACAAATGCTCCCCACCCCCAGATACCCCCAGTCCTATTTGCTTTCCAGTATTTGTAACAAGTCTTGGAGAGCTGAGGGAACTATTCAAAGACTGTGCTGCCTTTGGTGCCCTGGAGGAGTTGGTTTCAGGGGTTGCCTTTTTCCCTCTCGCAACACCATGTCCTGTATTTTAAACTGCACAGTATCCTGCCCCAAACAGGGTGAGGAAAGAGACTCCCCCCACCCCCTCTTTCTCCATCTAGCTGTGGCTAACACACTGAAGAGCAGCTCCCATGTTTGTCTATAGATAAAGCACCATGACAGAAAAACTTTCCTGTAATAGCCAGAGGTTTTTTCTCTTTCAATCAAAAACAAAACAAAACCCCTGAAATGCATCAAATTCCCATTAGAACTTGAAATGTTCTGTCATCCTACAATATTGCCTTTGCATTTTACTGTTCTGCTGGCATTTCAGAAGTTTAAAATGAAAAATTAGCTTTCAAAAAGTAGGATCTTCTTGATTAGAAAAACTTGTTGAAACTGTAATGGAAAGATCAGAACAACTTCATTAGTCTTCATTAAATAAAATAAATGTTATTTCTATTCCCTTCACATACAATCATATATTACAACTATTAATATTGCAGAGATGTTTCTTTTGTCCCAGAATTTAATGTATAAAGCTGCAAACCTCCTTGCATGAAAAACAACTTACCATCAGTGGAATGACGTGCAGTTCATCTTTTTTACGTTCATTAATTTTCTGTAAATAGAGCACAGTCGTTTTGCATTGTTTGCACTAATGGAGAGCTCAGAGCAGTTTACCCTGTTACTACTTATCATTTATTTGGGTGATAATTTTAAAAAGCTTTTAAATTAAAATGATAAAGATGGTTAGGGGGAAAGATACAGCCTTTCAGAATGTTTCACATATGATAGATTATCCCAGCAAAAAAGACGGTTCTCATTTAAGAGACGTGCCAGGGCTGGCTGCACATCTCAAGCAATTTTTCAAGCCTCCCACCTTGTGTGAGGCATCTTGCCCAAAGCCATTTTGGAGCATAATCACACCAGCCTCCTGCTTGTCCCCACTGCCAGGGGCTCAGCCTCATCCAGCAGGTCCCTGGGGAATCTGCCAACACGCCAGGGTGGCTTTACCCTGGTGTCTGGGCTGTGATGGGCGACCCACTATGGTCTGGTTTGGTCTGTGGCTTGGGGTGTCAGGCAGCCACCAGCAGCAAGGAGCTGGTGACACCTCCAGCTGAACCCACCACAGGCTTTGGCCATGCTTGCTCCCCAGCCAGCACTCAGAGCAGGAATCAGGGCCGAAGGAGTCCCCACGAGGAATGGCTCCTGGCATACCTGGTCCCAGATTTGCACCCTCTGTGCATAATACCTGTGTTTGGGACATTGCAACCAACAGCCCAGGGAAGCTGTGGCTGCCCCCTCCTTGGAGGTGTTCAAGGCCAGGTTGGATGAGGCCTTGAGCAGACTGGTCTAGTGAGAAGTGTCCCTGCCCATGGCAGGGGGGTTGAAACTTGGTGATCTTTAAGGTCCCTTCCAGCCCAAACCATTCTATGAGTCTATGATTAAAGGAGGGATCTCTGGAACCTTGGCTGCCATCCTTCTGCAATCTTCAACCATACAGAACAACTCCAACCATAGATTTAATATTTTTTCCCTAGATTTAATTATTTTGAAAAAACAAATAATACTTTGTCATTCACGCTTTGAGGAAGCATGACCAGCAGGTCAACAGAGGGGGTTCTGCCCCTCTACTCTGCTCCGGTGAAACCCCACAGGAGTACTGGGCATCCCAGTGTAAGAAGGACATAGAGCTGTTGGACTGAGCCCAGAGGAGGCCACAAAGATGCTCCAAGGGCTGAAGCATTTCTCTTACAAGGACAGGGTGACAGCTGGGCTTGTTCAGCCTGAAAAAGAGAAGGTTCCAGGAGGACCATCAAGTATCCTGATGCCCACAGGAGCTTTTCAGCTACACAGTGTTGTTGGAGTGAGAGACACTGTGACACTGGCTGTGTCCAGCACCTCTGGGGAACTGCTTCTCAGCTGAGTTTCACAGAGATTTGGGAAGAAAAAGAAAAGATATTTCTATATTTCTGGTATTAATAGTTAATTTGTGTCTCTATCCATACGTGCCCATCATATCAGCCCAGGCACATTTTGGAGAGGGAAGCATGATTAAAATAGTAGAAGTAGAGATGACATGAGTCAGTTCAGCACACAGCAAGGCAGGTGAGTGTGTTTTGCCACGGGTAGGAGCAAATCCATCAGTCTAACAGGTTGATCTGACATAGATCAGAAATACTTTTTTGTTTGGTTGGTTGGAGCCGTGGGTGACAGACAGTGCTTGTTTGACATGCTACCTCTCCAATCAACATCTCCCTCTGTTCCTACAAGGGCTTTAGTTGTCTGCCAGAGAGATTTGGGTGGGTAGGAAAACCTGGCCAGCTCTGGGGAATGCTTTATTTTCCTCTTGCTAATCTGGTTAGATTAATCTAGAATACCTGCCCACAGAGGCAGGAGACTAAAAGCCAGGCTGTCCGAGATGCAGAATTTGTGGGTCTAAAAATAAAAAGAAAGAAAAACTCACCAATACTGTTATTTTCCCCCTTGACCAGTCCCTCCAAGCCATCCTCATGTATATGGGTCAGAGAACAAGCTGCATGTGTTAGCACATCTCTGCCACTAGCCAGATGCCTCCAGCCAAGACACAGAAGGGAGAAGGGTTCACCTTAACCCTGCCAGATATCTTCAAATCCGTGTTCCTCACCTGTGGCTGATGGCACAGGACTGCTGTTGTCTGAAACATCATTGTATTTGATTTGGCCTTTATATCTCACCCAATATATTTTCTATATTCATATTTTCAAGCCTTTCCTGCCCATTTACTAGGATACCTTGTTCTTATAAGGCCAGTCAGATCCCTCATCTAAATGTACTTCAGGTATCCATCAACATTCGTTATCTTATTCCAAGCTTATATCATTATTGAAGCTTAGCCTGGCAAGTACTTACTAACCAAGAAAACAATTCCAGCACACAACACAAACAAGTTTCATCTAACAAAGTATCTTCTGTTTTCCTTTTCTCCAATATACACAAGACCACTGTAATTTCCTCTGGGCAATAAGCTTGCTTTGACTAAGCTTCTCAGCCCTCTATTTCCCTGCTTGCATTTTTGCAAAATTTAATAACAAACATCAAGGAAAAAATAAATTAATCCAGTCAAGAGCATGTTCCCTTTTCATCCCTAGATGCTGGGAGAAGAGGTAGGTTCTCGCCAACCTGAAACAACTAACACCAAACACCATGCAGTCAGCTGAGGAGAATCCCTTATACATCCAAAATCATGGGCTGTTCCAGCACATGGATGCTGAGAATGTTTCCATGCATTATGTAGCCAGTGAGGCACAGCTATAAACTATAAACCTAATGCAAATTTAATATGCAGCCATTATGCAAACCGTATTCTGTGAGCTGGTCACCATTCCCCCCTTTTTTTTTTTTGTTTTCAGGGAACTCTCAGAGCAGGTCAGAGTTTAGTATCCAACATTTTTAAATCCAACCCCTTTCACTCCCCGTTTCAGAAGATTTAATAATGTACTTCCATAGAGCAAATGCAGATTATACTTCCCAGCAGTAAGACAGTAAGAAAGAATTTAATATTATTTGGTATCAGTTGTAAATTGGGTTCATCATAAAGCACTTAGGAGGGCGGTTTGCTCGCAGTATTAGATTTGGGGAATGGCATATGGCATATCAAGTGATTAAGGCTCTAAACTGTACATTTAAGGCCTGCTCATAATGAAGTTCTTGAGAGTTTTGCAATTAATGAGAGAATTGGGCCTTTCATAATCTATTTAGGTGGAATATATCATGCACTGTGATAATCTCCACAGCAAACAAGCTCTCAGTTTGTGTCCCCTTGGAGCCCAGAAGCTCTCTGAAACATGATGGTCACTGTCTCCCACCACGCAGGCAGAGCAAGGGGCAATGGGGGCCAGGCAGGTGGATGCTCAGATGGCCAAACACCCTGTCACCTCCCCAGTGCCCACCTTCTGCAGCCTGACAGCCAGCAGCACCGTGCTTTGCTTTATACAGCGAGCGCTTGTCATCCCGGTTGTGTGTGCCTTCCACAATGCAGTGCGAACAACTTCATCCCAGGAGCTCCCTGCTCACAGTGTGCCCCACTCTCTTTCTTTTCACAGGCAACTTATAAATTCCTGAAAATAAGGAATTTTAATGGGAGTGCTGATTCAGCCCGAACTGTGCTGTACCAGCAATGAGAGGACAAAATAAAAGGACTTTACAAACTCCAGCTCTGTGTGCCTGATGATTTTCTCTAGGGAACAACCTGGCAAGTTATCTGACAATACCCATCCAGAGAAGCTCGGGGCTGCCTGTGTGCTGTGCATGCCAATGAGGTCTGGAATAAACAATCCATGCAGCAAAGTGGGGTATTATTTATGCATCGTCACATCCATCTATATAGAAAATTGGCCCTAAATTAAAAAAGCAGGTATCAATATTGCTCACGTGCTGGCTCCCAGGGAGAAGCTTGAGGGAAGAAGGCAAAATTTCAGTAATAAGGGCTCTTTTCCTCCTATCCATGTAAACAAACAGCCTGTGCCACTGGAGCAATGTTTATGTTAGCAAATACCCCGAGGTGTTTCAAAAAAAAAAATCAATCTGCAGAGAAAAATTGCCTAAGATAATAAAATTTCATCAACTCCCCAACGCAAGCCCAGGTCTTGCTACGTGTTTGAGGCTGGGGGTGAAGGGTGAGGAGAGCAAGGGGTCAACTCTTTTCACGTTTCAGAGCACAGCTCACGAGCCCGTATCCTCCGAGCCCCGAACACCACGCCGGCTACAGCTGACTTCGATCAGATTCAAGGGCAGGAGAAATTGCAGGAGGGAAGGCAAGTGGAATTGGCTGCAAGCTGCAGGACTACGTGTTCAGAGAAAACTTCTGCAGTGGAGTGAACTGGGAGGGGACCACTCGTAGGGAAGCCGAATGGCTCGGTAGGTGGTTTTCCATCCTCCCCCTGTGGTTACTTATTCTCATTGCAGCACAGCCAGGCCAGACACGGGAACCTGGACAGGAATGTCAACCCAGCACCATCACCCCGAGGAGTGTCCTGCCCTGAGATGACTGGGATACACAGGGAAGGGTTACGGTTTCACTGTGAAACCCAGCAGGGTCTCAGCCTTGCCTCGCTGTAAGACCAGGCAGGGGATGAAGAGAGGGGTGGTCTGTGATGATGACAATTTGTGCAGCTATTCTGCACGTCAGCAGCAGGTCTGGAAAAAGCAAGTAAAGAAGTCAGTTACCCTTAATTGTAACAAGCAGAAAAGCCCAATCTTTGCTCTAATTTTCCTTTGAAGCTCCCAGCATTCCTGCAGCAGTGACATACTGTCCTTACTCATACCCCCTCCTTCTCCACCCTACAGGTGGAGGGCTACCAGCTGGTAGCAGGGCTACCAGCACACCAGATCCTGGTACAGGACTAGTCTCCAATCACTCAGTCACAAATCAAACTCAAGTCTCCATGTTTTTCTTTACCTGCTCTTTAACTTTCCCCTCTGCCACAAAAATCACAGCAATGCCAAACCTCTACTGTGCAGAAAGGTTGGGCAATTAATGGTTATGGATGACTCTGAGATCACGCTGACCTGGAGCCACTGTAGGATACCCATGATGCTCACATCACCAGAAAGCGCCATGAGACTCCATCCCCCAAGTCCAAACTCTTCCAAAGTCCCAAGGACCCTTTAAGCATTGATCTCACCAGTAGTGATGTCCATGAAACCTCCTGGGCGGGTGGTCAGGTAAAATTCAGGTTAGGTATTCCCTAGGGATGAAGTAATGAAGCCTTGAGCCACTGTGTACAACTGGAAAGAGTCAGAAGACACCAGAGTGGTATGAAACAGAACTGAAGAGACTGTCTCCTCTGACCAAGAGGTCACAATGCCTCTGGAAAGCCAGCTCAGATAGTTGTTCCAGCTTGTGCTTGACTGGTCAACACTTCCAACTCTCAGAAGTTTACTGATCACAAATGAGGTTTCAGTGGTAATGAAATGCAAGGCTGGTGCTGCTTCCAGCCATGCCAGAAACCTCATGAGAGTTCAGGGCCTCTGGCCAAGCCCCTCTTTCTATCAAACCTGGGGGGAAGGCATTGGGTTAAGGAGAAATGACCAAAACTTTCTTTTCAAACATCCAACTTGGCTTTTGTGCCCATTATGAATGAAGATTGAAGTTGGCTTTTGCTCTATTGATTGAAAAAGGAATGATGGGTGAATTTCACAGTGGAAAGGACGTGATATTTTTACAGAGGTGCTCAGATATTATTGATTCATATCACTGAGATTTAGAAGGCTAAAGAAAATCCACAGAAAGGATAGGGAGGGCTTTTTAGATCTTGAAGACCATCAAGGCCACAGATGCACTGCTGCTTTTTTGAATGCAAAAAGCCCACACGTTGCAGGGAGCCCTTGGACTCCAACATTTTCAGCTGAACTACTCTTACTATAGATTATAGACTTCCCCTTGCATGATCTGTCCCTCATTTCATCATCCTTCTCACTATAACTTAAGAAAAGCAAGGAACAGGACACAACAGTCCTGCCACTCACTGCTCTTTGTAGCATCTTCTGAGTATATTTACTCAGAAAGAAGGGAAAAATACTTTTGACAGTCAGGAACACCTAGAAAACAGTCCCTGCAGTTACACGGTCCCAGTTCTTAGGCCAGGTTTGTACCAAGGACTAACCAGTTCCTGGCACTCTATCATCAATCACATCCAGATCCCAACCAGATCCAGTTCAAAATTCAAATGTTTCACAGACTTACAGCTTTACTTTTTCTTATGTGTCTTTCACTTTTGCCCATATATATATATATATATCAAGAAAAGAGAGTTCTCTTTGGTAGTCATGTCCCCTGCACCCTGCTACTCCTGTGCCCATACAGAGCAGGAACCCAACCAGCAGAACCCCCAGTGCAGCCAAGCTCAGCCCCAGGTGCTGGGGGTTGGCTATGGCAGGGCTGTGCCACAGCTGCCTTTTCTTTTGATGATTTTTTGCAGCTGAGCAGATTTTATACCCAATTTGGTTTTCTGCAAGTCTGCTGCTTGGCCAGTCTCCCTATACCCTGGTATGTGCTAAACCAGGCAACTTTGGAAAGCAAAAAAAGCACGAATGTTTTGAAATGCACTTCTCTAGGACTGGATTCACAAACTAGTAACACAGGCAATTCAAAAGCTATTTGTCCCTAAAATGCAGCAATTAAACCCAATTTGCAGCAGGGTGCAGTTATTGGGTGGGTAAGATTAGCTGGGTGGTTCTTGCTGTAGCCCTTGGGCTGGAATCTGAAACGACAGCCTAGGTGAGCTGAGCAATCACATTTGTCTGCAGGAATCATTTCTAGGGGTGACCCTTGAGATTCCCTTGGCTGAGACACAGGGGGTCGGAGCAGGGCTCGGGAAGCTGCCACGACTCATCCTTCCCCAGTGATTTGTCAGATGGCTCGATGCTGCCACCCCTGAGGATCCCAAAGCGTTTCACTGCTTCTGCTGTAAGGGGACACGAGTGGCAGGACCCCTTGGCCAAGAGGCAGCACTGCAGGGGGGTGCTCACTACATCTAATCCCCTCTCCAAAGCAGCTCCCCTCAGATGATTTCTACCTTTCCTGACTTTCTTTTAACTGCATCCCTTAACAACAATAGAAAAGCACTGACAAATGGGTGTGATAAAGCTAACTAGTCCAGCAAGTGCCTGAGATGCTGATTTCTTCATCANAACCCTCAAAGTTTCCCAGAGAATGTGGGAAGGGCTGGCACCTCCACAGGTCCCAGGGGGCTGCACCCCTCCCATGCCCCAGGGATGCCCGCCCACCCACCTGCAGCAGTTGCCAGCATCCCTCAGCAGCTCAGGATCTTTCACACCAGTACTCACTTGCAGCATCTACCAGCTCTGACTATTTAAAGCAATCAGAGATTTACATCAGGAGACTTTAAATATAGAAGTAATTTTGTGTAAACTCTTGCATTTATTGCAGCCCAGAAAGGAGAAGGGAGGGAAAAGCCTTTCTTTTTTTAGACTTGGCAGGAAACAAGCAGTTAAATAAGTGAATACTATAAAATGAAAATCTTAAAGTGATTACAAATATGAAAGGAGTGAACACCAAATTGAAACAGCCGTTTAATCAAGATAAAGTACAGAAATCCAGCAATTGGCCTCCTTCCATGATCCTGTAGAGCTGCGCAGAGGAGGCAGCTTACTGTAGCATTACCAATCTCCATTGCTCCACTGCTGATACCCCAAAGTCTTCCACCCTTGGCAGCTTTTCACATGCAAAATGCCCTCCTTTATGGATCACCCTTGATGTAAAGTGGCTTTAATTATTCAAGAACTGAAATAAAGATGAAAATGTAATTGCATTTTAATTGCTCTAATAATGGCAGGAAGCTGCACTGTGACTTAAATACTGAAAGGTGAAGATTAAAGCTGTTTGTTAAGATGCCTTTCCTTCAAACACAGCTTCTTTGGGGTTTATGCCAGTCTTGCTCCTTCCCTCACCCCATAACCAGTCAGACCAGTGTATGCCAGGTTTATTCTTAAATTCCTAAGATAGTTTGGTCTGTTAGACAGTGATATCTACAGACTGGAGTTTTTTACCATAAGCAATTTTAAGGTTGAGGGATTTTCTTGTAATATACCAATGCCAGACTTCTCAACTTGAGATATTTGCTTACCTCAAGCACCTACAGACTGGGAAATAACAGCCCTTTGGAGATGGGGGACAGCAGTGGGGGGAGGTTGCAGCAGTGATGGTATATGGTGGGGAAATCACATCGTTTAAGGGGCAGCTCTGGCCGTCTGACAGACAGTCCGGCCCTGGTGACCTCTGCCAGGGTGAAGCTGGCCTGGGTTTTCCTTGTTATGTGTAATCAGCACACAACCCCCCCAGGATTTTGGAATAAGAGAGGAAGGCATTAAAAAGGATTTGTTTTCTCCACATTGTACTTTGTGTCCGCTCTGCTAAAGCGTAGGTGGGAACAAATCCCGACAGCCGGCCGCGGTGGTGGGAGGAAACCTGCCAGGCAGCCTTAGGCAAGGGAGCTTCGAGACCTGGCCTAGGCTGGTACTAACAGAGCTTCAGAAACTAGTGTGAGGACCATTGCTCAATGCCCAGGTGTCACCTCTGAATGTCTCAGTTATCCCAAAGATGGTTTTTTCCTTCTGCACGAGGAAGTTCTCTGCTGTTGTTGCCCCCTCTGTCACAGCAGGATCTCTAACTGCTCACACCAGCCTCCTCCTCCCACAGACCACGCTCCCTCCTGCACACGGTTGCGCCCGTGACTGCGCCACCCGGCAGCATCAAGTCAGACAGAATAAGCTCAGGAAAGGGAAAGATGCAGGTGGAATACAGAGTGAGGCTATTGACTTGGTGTGCCAGACATGGGCTGGAGCCGATGCCAGATGTGAGCTGAACAATAACGAAAACCTTATACTTTATCACCTTTTAAAGTACATGGAGGGATGTCCAAACAATTGCTTTCGGTGAATGATTTCAGGCAGTCATTAGCCTCACAGAGAGAGAGAGAATCACACACACAAATACACAGGCAAGTCTATTGTGCACAGAAAAATGTTATCAATACAGTTTTTAAGAACTAATCTGATACACAGGGGAAGAGAACTTCATTCTGCGTCCCCTCTTCCGCTCTCCTTTCTTTCCACCAATATGATGCTCGGTATGAGTTCAATACTGATGGAGGTTATACAGCATTTTCATAAGCACTCCAAGGAGAAACCTGGAGGTTATAAAGAAGTTATTATTGGGGCAGTTTATTTTTGCTGCAAGAATCATTAATTCAAATTGCAAATCAAAATAGAAGTGAATTCCTCTATCTATTAATTAACTAATTGCTCATTTAAATCAAAGTGGAATTATGCCAGGTATCGACTATGCCTCAGCAGGCCACTGCTCTGTGAGCATCAGACTGCTGGGGGTTGCACAGACCCACTTTCCAGCAGGAAGGAAACAAGAAGGATGGGAACTGCAGGTCACAGTGTGGCCTCTCTGTTCCCCTTGCTGCCCAGGAGACCTGGCGGTGCTGCCACCCAGACAGGCTGAGCCCAGCCCTCGGTCCGAAACTGCAACATGGGCAACAGCTCCAAAGGCTTCCGTGGGGTGAGAGGAAGCCTATTGAGAAAAAGTTCTAAGTTAAAAGCAAGAGTTAAGTAAATATTATAGACATTCTTCAGCCCTGTGTAATGGGAATACCGCCATAGTTAAGGCTGAATTGCAATTTGCATTCAAAAGTAGGAAGAAATTACTCTAGTTCTCATTTCAATGAATGAAATTCATCTAATGAATTAGCATATGTTGCTGTGAGACAATTTCCAGTTTCAGAGGAAGGCAAATTTTGTGCACAAGGCTATAAAAATAAAAAATATTTTCTGGTTTTCTGGGTTGGGTTTTTTTTCAGAAAAACTCTCAAATGTTCCTTCCTTAAAACACTGCTTCCTCCCCGCACATCACTGGGGAGTCCTGCCCAGGGGAACCTCAGATTCCTCTTGCAACAAGGACATTTTGTGCAGTCTCCTACCCTTTCTCCCAGCAGGGGAAAGACTGATGAAGCTGTTTGTGGGCGTGTGAGCAGGAACGAGCAGTTGCCCTGAGGGAAGGGGATGGTGTGGGGCCAGGACAGAAGGAGAAGGGGCAGCAGCCATGCAGGGAGGAGCTGAAGCTCACCATGAGTGGAGTTGCTGACTGCCATGTCCACAAATGTCACCATGGAAGGTGGGAGAACTTACCTTCTCCCCAGGAAGCCTGGTGCCCCTGCACTGCAAGACAGTGTTGTTTTATGCATAAAGCATCCTGTAACACTATTTATCACTGGTTGTACCTGCACGCTCTCCAGTAAGGAGCCAACCAGCACAACACCTGGCAGCGTGGGATGCTGTGAGCTGCTCCACACTGTAAGGACCCACATCTGGTCCCCTCCCTCCCACCCTGCTTCACCTTCATGCTCTGCTCCTGGCAGGACACTTTTGGGACACTCCCTATTAACTGGACACTTCAGACCTGAATGTAGCACTCAATAGACCAGAAGGAAATAAGGGAGATGGTGCCAATGGCCACATGATCTTGAACCCCCAACCCATGCCTGTGCTCCATGTCAAATTTGCCCTCCTCCAGGCAAGAAACATCACTGCCACTGATTTAAAGATGCTTTGAGCACATGCAAGACTTTTCCCCTCTGCATACAGCTTTGACTGTTGGGCTGGCCAGTCTCTCTCTGCTGGGCTGTAAAGATAAAGGCAAAATTCACCCATTAAATACTTCAGAGGCTCTGAAGTATTTTCCATAACACTCTTAAATGACACATCACCTGTAGCAATTGCACCATTTTCAGGGTCACCTCAGAAGAGGTTGCTGGCATGAGCTGGCACAGCAGCAAGACTGGGCTTAGACTCACAAAAGAAAGCTTCCTCATGAGATACTTGTGCTTCCTGCTGCTTCTTCAAATACAAATAAAATATATACCTTATTGTTGTCATTAAAAATTCAGCACCTATATTGTTTAAGCCATCAAAACAATTATGAACAAAGTGCTTACATATTTTAAAGTAATGAACCAAGCACAGTATCTAACAGCGAGGCCATTGCATTGCTCTTAGCAAGTGCAGTAGAAGGATGAAATTATATTTGTGACAAGGGACATCTCTTGATTTGAATATCAGCTCTATTAAAGCAAAAATAGCAAATGCATCAGCTCTACTCCACCTCTGATAGCATGCTGAGGAAAGTGTTTGGTAGGGTCAGGAGGTAAAAACTGAGCAGAATAATTCTCCTCATTGTTGCCTTCGTGGGAAGCTCCAGAAGTAATAGGCATTTATGGGGAAATTTAACCGAGTCTATGGAGATTTATTCCATGAGAATTTTCCTTTCTTCCATGGTAGCTGCTTGGGTTTTCTTTTCAGTTTCAGATTATGAAAATGATTATACAGAGGGGAAAATAGCATCATACAGATGCCACTGTGCAAACAGCGACTTTCAGAGTAGTAAAACATTCTCGTCGGAGAGGATGGCAATTGGATTTACAAGTGAGCAGACAGGAAAATATGACAGCAAGAGAATAAAGACTAGCTCTCACGGGGTGAAGCCACCTGTAGGGCTGATGTGGGCTGGTTGAGCAGCCACTGCAGAGCCTCCTGCTGTGTCCACCAGCTTGTGTGCCATCTCTGCCATTCACAGAGGACACGGTGCTCCCTAGCAGGTTAACCACGGCAGCTATGTTAGCCCCAATTTCCCCTTGGCTAAAGCTTCCTTGAGGCTATACAAAGTCTATTCTGCTAAAGGTGAGTTCAAAGTACTGTTTGTTAAACCAATCCTCCCTAAACTCAGCTCAAGCTCTTAAGAAAAGTTTATGTGTCTTTCCAGAGCCCTCTGCAGCTCATCAGGTTCCCATTTCTAAGGCAGAGTCCCTTCAAAGCTTTGTTAGCATCTCAGCCTCTGCTGGGGACCCTGCTCCACAGCTCACACATGCTGCTGGCCTAAGGCCACGTTATAACCATCCAGAGACCGTTTCAGTGAAGCCACTGGGAGAGCACTTTTACAGAAAGCACCATCAAACTGTCAGTGGCCTCATTAGGCAGAGGGCACCTCAGTCCCCAGATGCACAGGGAGCAGCACGTGGGCCATTAGCAAAGACAGGGCTGCCCCAGACACAGTGCAGGCTGCTGTGGGGTTCAGGGCAGGATGAGCCTCACTGCCCTGGCAAAGGGAGAGGCAAAGAGCAGGGAGGTTAATGAGTTCATACTTTTAATTAATCTGCCATTCCTGGTAGATGACCCAGATATAGTCTGGAAGCTTTGACAGGGTAAGTGGGCAGCATATGCTTTCCCAACCAGCCATGCCCACATGTGCACAGTTCCCATGAGCTGGGTCTAACTGAGAGGAGGTATTTTGGTCCCCAAGGCTCATCCTCTCCTTTTCAAACCGAGAATTAACCTGGTCTCAGATGGGCTTCCCTACGCTGGACTGTGTGTGCTGCCCTGCTGGCCTGCACACAGTGCTGGGCTTTCTTACCGGTGCAAATAGTCACGTTTGAGTCTGACTCCTCTTCTGCTTCATCTTTGGCAAAGGAGGGAAAGAGTTTTTTGCTGCCTGTGGTGACAGCAGACAAAGCTGCTGATGGGGCAGGAGCTGATTTCGAGTTCCTCACAGATCCTGCCACAGCCCTTTGTGCACCAGGCTGCCAACACAGGGGCTGCTCCTGCCAGGGTCAGACACAGCTCCACTGTATTTGCCCTGATTGCCCATCCTCACAAAGCACAGGAATTGCTTCAATTAAAGCATGAGAGACATCTCACTGAGCATAAAGAAATGCACAGGTATTTGGAATTAATCCTTTGGACAAATGTCTGCAGGACCAGTCTCTGCTCTAGGATGCAGAGCCTCAGGAGGCAGGCTCTGATACCCCTAAGCTGTCACAGCCCCATCAGACTCGCAGCACAAACCAGCAGAGTTTAGCCCCAGCAATAAGAAGCTGAAGCTCACTACACTGAAACGTCTGCCATGCCTCCTGGCAGCTGAGGTAGTGTGGTTCCTTACCAGTGAGCCAGTGGTACCCCAGATCTCTACTTTAGCACTAGAGCTCTGCCCCTTTGCAGCACTGAGAGAGGTTAGAGATCCAATGTCATCTTACAGATGGCATTTCTCCTTCTTCCTTGCAATGTGAGGGGAAAGGGGGGTGGGAGGGGAAGATGAGGTGAGAGAATCAGACCTGAATGACTCCAACAATAATTAATAGCAAATCTGGGCAGCTCCCATGGAGAGCTCTGTGGCATCCATGCAGAGGAGGTTGGTTGAGCCAGAAAGCTGGCCTCCGAGGCTGTTGAATCGGCTGGGAATATTGATGTGATTAACAATGATTTGATTTGGAAATCAATGCGAAGGAGATTGTTTGCTTGCTTTGTCCAATTTAGTCCATGAAATACTGGCTTCAATACAGGGAGAAATTCAGATGAAGCAGGAAGGGGATTTTGAGGAGGGGTGGAGTGGGGTGTGTTTGTTATTTTATCAGACATCCGTCTGGATTCGAGCTGGTGAAAACTTGAGCATTCAATCAAATGTTTTATGTGTGTCTATAATAATCCGAACAAAGGAACAGCTGACAGCTCATGATCATTTAAAGATAGAGCAATTTCTATTTAGCAATCTTGTGACTGCATTTTCTGTATCTACGTGCAAGGCTTCCTAATCATTATGTGGGTTTTGTTGCAGTTTGGCTGCAAATGAAACGCTATGAATTTACAGGAAACCCAACACAAACACTAAGTCTTTAAGAGGAATATTAAGAACCCATTCTCCAGGGTCACAGAGCAAAGAGGCTGCATATGAACAGCTATCAAAGGTTGCCAGGTATAAGTTGTTGGGTTTATATTCTAACCCTAGGAGGAGTGATAAGTCATCGCAGATAATTTGTATTAGAAAGGAGAGAAGGATTTTTTTTCTACTTTAGCCACATTAAATTCTCTTCCACTTTAGCTCCATGGAGCTGCTCCTGCCAGCAACTCCTGGGAGCATTGTGAGAACCCCTGGGTGGAATATTTGGGGGTGTAGGCTGGGAAGCCAACTAGTAAGAGATTAATTGTTCTCCCCTAAGATTCATATTTTTTTTAAAAATATGTGAGGAAATCAGTGATGAAATTCCAGACTTCATCTGAGGGTCTCATTCTGCCCCAATTCTGCTGAGTAGCCACTCGCTCCACAGAAATGACTATAAAAAATCAACACAAGGAAGAGCAGCAAATGACACACCAGAACTGAAAGCCTGTCATCTTAACATTGCCCTTGGGAAATGTATCCTCCTTAAAAGCAGCAGCTTTGTCAGTTATGATGTAAATTACTGCATCATTCACTGTGGGGATATAGGGGTTTTTTCCCCTCACCATCCAACAGGTTGCCCAGATTCCCATGAAACCTGGTATCTTATCCCACTAAGACACTGTGAAGCTGTGAGACTCTCCCTGGCTTGAGTGAAGATCAGATGTCCACCACTCAGTCAATTGGAAGCAAGGGAAGTTGGTGAGATACGACAGCGAGACAGCCCTGCCTTCAGCACAGGTCCTTTGTGTAGCCCACGATCGGCACAGCCTGAGGACTGCAGGACATGGGCTGTGCCAGGCAGCTCTGCTACAGCAGAGACAGCTGCTGATTCCCTTCCTTCATCCCACCTTCTGAGGCAGGACCTCTCTTTAGGTACAAATGGGGGTGTTGGGAACGGTCTGTTGGAGGCTGTGTGAGCTCTGCTGGGCAGAGCTGACATCCAGCTCACTCACCAGTGCAGAAAGCAGCAGGACTGCCTATATGGGTTACTGGAATCACCAATATCTTGGACACCCTCTGCTGAGACAGCCCACAGACGCCCCTGGTTAGACCGTACCGCTTGCCACCCTTAGGACCAGCTTCTCCATAGTAGCTGTTCTCTTTAAAGACTAAAACTTCAACCTCCTCAGAAAGTCCTCAGTGTTCTGATCTGGTCCTCAACCTGCTAGGAACAAAGTGCTTCCTTCTGACACAGGAAAACACATCTGCAACCTTAGCACAATCATTTGGGCACGTCTGTGTAGGCCTGGACTCCTATGATGGAAGAGTTCCACTGGCTGAAGATACCTCAGTGCCCTTAAGCAGTGGGACCGTGGCAGCTCTGCTTTCTGTGCCAGGAAATGTTTCCCCTTCAAGCCTCTCAGGAAAGTTGAAATAGCTACAGACCAAAGGAGATGCCAAAATATCAGCTTATAGAAGATGCTCTGCTGCTTAGAGCAGATTAACACATTTTACATACAAAAGCACTGAATGGAAACATTGACTTACTCTGCATTTGGACACTGGGCAATACCAAGGTAATCCAAAGTCAGAGAACAGTCTTGCCATGGAAAATGCCATCAGCAGTGAGGCTGAGCCCAGACTGCAGCAGTTAGCAAGTTACAATGATTACAGCAGTTTGGGCCACGGTCTCCTCAGACCTTAGAGGTTTTTCAATAACCTTTTTTCTATTTTTTCTCAACTAAATTCTTCACAGAGTAGACAATTCAAGTAATGATTCAATTCACTGCAGTCTCCTCCATGAGTCATTACTGAAGCAACTCTTAAACAAAGGTTAAACATTTTAAACAAATGTCTCTACCTTTTGAAATGGGATGAAAACCCCAGCTGGTCACAACTAGGCATTCAGACAAAGGGACTTCAATTCTCACAGGTGAGCTCCGTCTACATCCACTGATGCATTTTTATTTCAGCAATTCAATGCTATCCTTCAGCCTCTTTGTGCAGCTATTCAACGAGGCTCTTTATCTCTCTGTCATGTATTTGTAGTATTTATTCACAGAAAAAAAAAGACCTAGATGATTTAGATGGTGGCTGTAGCTCTTCAGATAAAAAAAGTATACCCCTACCATTAAAATTATTAACTAATTGGAGTAGTTATGCAATACTGGCATCAGAGGAGACTATTCTCTCTTCTGTGCATGAAGGTGGCCCATTTTTTGGTGTTTCTTTGCTTTGTGGAAAGGTGGCTTTACCACAGGACTGCAGTGATGGGTGAACAGTCTCTGTAATACACTCGCCCAGGAAAGCGCCCAAAGAGCTGCCTCTTTCTCTTTTATTTCAGCAGTGTGGCTGGCACATGGTACCAGCCCTCACTGCACTCCACACCTCCATGGTGACAGCCTCTGGGTCCAGCCTGAGCCAGCTAAAAGCTGTCTTCTATGGTGCTACTGCCTCTGAAGAGCTGCACCCATAAGGATACTGGTCACTGGGTCTGAGCTCAGACTACAGCCCTGGAGGCAATCAATCAGCTCTGCAGCTCAGTGTTACGCTTCTACACAGGCCCAGTTGTACTTCATTCCAACACCATTCCAAAACACTACCAGTGCTGTCTGCAGTGCAATAGCTCAGCCTTACACAAAATTTGTGTGAGTGTGAGATAAACACAACGCAGGTTCTTGGCTTGCCTATTAAGGTGTTTGCCCTGTTGTTCTTACTGACATCAGCAGTGCTGACAAAAAGCAAGCAATGCATTTTAATAAATCTGGAGAGCTGTGTTTGGCTTCCCAAGTAGCTCTGCAGTCTGACAAAGGGAGCTACACACTGCTGCAAACCAGGCTTCTTCGGGGATGGGGATGAAGTGAATGTTTCTGAGGTTTAGATGAGCAATCTTTTGTGCAAACAGACAGTCCCTGAAGCAAAGGCAACCGCAGAGCTATGCTGATTAAACAAGCCCGGGATCACTGAATTTCTTCTCCTGCAGTGTCCAGGAAAGGAATGGGACAAACTCCCAGTGCCAGTCAGTGGAAGTAATGGTTTTGAGAGCATCCCCTCACTGAGTTTAACCCTCCTTCCAATACCACCTGGAAATTTTCTGCTAAAACTAATACTCTTATAGCTGAACACCCACTCTTCCACAAATCCCTACCCACAGAACTAACCAGCAAAGGTTCATTCTCTGCTTTTCCCCTATCAGTGCTTGCCAGACACTCCTTTACCTGAAAAGAGGTGTTAGAGAGGTGGGCAATGGTCTCTTCTACCAAGGGACAAGGGCAAATGGCCTCAAGCTGCGCCAGGGCAGGCTCAGATTGGATGTCAGGAAGAAATTCTTCCCCCAAAGGGCTGTCAAGGTGTGGAACAGGCTGCCCAGGGAGGGGGTTGAGTCCCCATCCCTGGGTGTATTGGTAGATGAGTAGATGAGGCGCTCAGGGATATGGTTTAGGAGAGGACAGGGACAGTTGGACTCATTGATCTTAAAGAACTTTTCCAACCTGGTCATTCTGTGACACTCAGCACCCCCTATCCCGTGATGCCAGCGCTCCAGGTTGCTTTCCCTTCCCTCTTTCCCCTCCGAACCACTTCACCATAGGAGTGCCCTACCGCGAATCCCAGCCCAGCAGCGCCAACTTTTGGCAGCCCTGCCTGTCCCTGCCTGTCGCTGCCTGTCCCTGCCCGGCCCGACGGGAGCGGAGCGGGGCCGGTCTCTGCCCGGCCGGGATCTCGGAGCTGCGGGCTCTCCACCGCTCCCCCGCCCGTGCTCCCCCGGCTCCTCACGGTCTTTGCCGTTACGTTTCTGCCCTCTAACGGGTAAAGGCAGCTTCGCAGCTTGCCTGGCGGCCCCGAGCAGGCGGAGGAGAGGCCCCGGGGAGGGACGCGGGGGACCCGCGGCCGCTGCGACTCTGCCCCGCTCCCACCGCCCGCGTAGGCGGGAGCCACAGGCCGGGGGGCTCCGGGGGCTCCCAGGCAGAGGAGCCAGATGGCAGCAGCCAAAGCTGAGAGGGCCTCTGTAAATATTTGTTCTGCTCAGATAAATAGGCACGTTTTGAGCTTCTCAGCCAGTTTTGAGGAGCTTGCGCCAGAAAACGAGCCTTTAGCACAAGATTTCTTGGCTGGTTAAAGGGGTTTCTGCGAGATGGTTTTATTTAACCAGAAATTCAGAGCTTTTTTTTTTTTTCCTTTTTTCCCTCTGAGGAAGAAGAGAAACTCTGCTAGATTAAGGAGAACGAGAAAAATCCCTGGAAAAAAAAAAAAAAAGTAAAGCCAAACAGTAGAAATTTGGGGCCAGAGCTTGCCTGGAGCCAAGCCAGGATGGAGCAGGGAAACTTCAAACACCAACTAAGAAAATTACAGAGATTCATTTCAAAGTTGCCAGCTGGCCAGGTTTAGCTGAAGCTTTCCCATGAAGCGATGGAGAAACGATAGCAGTCTTGAGATCCTTAATTTATTCAAGTGCAGAGGACTAGTTATGTTGGAAACATCACATTACACCTGAAACAAGGAAGCCAGATGGGTGACAGACAAGTTCTCAAAGGTTGCTATAAATCTTTGTCCGTTTGTTTCCATGTAAGATACCCTGAAAGAGCCTGTCCTGGCAGCTCCCCAGGCCATCGGTGCAACAGGGCAGAGCAATGGGCACAGCCCCAGCTGCTCCAGCAGCAGCAGCACCACTGTCCAGTGAGTGATGATGAGGATGTGCAGTGGTTCACTGGTGTCTTCAAAGAGTTTCTGAAAACAGCTTTTGTGGTAGGTTGTAGCTGATGTATTTACTTACTCCTTAATGTTGTTAGAATTTGTTTCTGTGTTTTGATTAGCAGGGGAGGGGGGGAAGCCGCCTCTTTTTAGTGGTAAACTACAGAACAACACAAACATTGTTGGTTCCTTTCCAAATTGTGTTTTTCATTCCATTATAGTTTTGCTGCTAAAAGCACTGAAGTGCTGAAAAAAAACATGTAGATCTATCTACATCTTCTCATCCTAAAAAGTGACTGAGAAAACTGAGATTAAAATGAAATCTAAGCAAAGGTGGTTCACCAGCTGCAAGTTAGCTTCTATAAGGCACAAATCCTGCTGAGGCAAATTATCCCATCATCATTCCCTGTCTTTGGCCATCTAACTGTGTTCACATTCTCCAGCTGCTGAAAGAAGCCAATCTGAGTTTAAAGAACAATCAGAACAGCAAAACACCACAAGGTAAGCTACAGCTTCTAACATAGCTTCTTGACTGCTCCTATGCAAACCAAAGATAATATTTTTTCTTAAGTCAGAAAAATTTGGCTCATGGTATGACTACCTCAGTCCTGTGTCCTGAAGTAGATGGTGCTAATGCTATTTTAATCCACAGTTTGGCATTGATTCTGCCATACCTGCAGCATACAGATGGCAATGCAGTGGGACCCTGTGTGTCTCTATGCTGCATGTGGCACTTTGGAAAAAAAAAAAGCAGAAGAGCTTTAATCCTAGGGGCCAGCTAAGTTTTTCTGTACATAAGATCCAGTGGAAGAGAGGATGGAGATGACTGGATGATGACTCTATAGCCTTGTACCTCCAGCCTCTCATGCTGCACTGGTGTATAAAAGACCTTGCTGGTACCCAATGAAGGACGGACACACCTCAGTCCTCCTCAGTGCTGTGCCTTCAGCTCCATGCAAAGGTGTGCAGGGCTGTGCAAATCCTTTGATGTGAGGTTGCACAGCTTCAGGGAAATTATACAGCAAAAAAACTACTAAAGCTCAGATCCATCCCTGAATCCCAAGCCCTACATCTTCTTGATGTTTATTAATGCCTCTCAGCACATTGCATGGTCTAGACTAGAGGACTCCTTAAGATCTCACCCAGCCCTATTTTCTTTGATCCTTCTCATTTCTTATTGAACCAAAAACTTCCCAATCCAATACAGATGTAATTCCAGCCCTTTTGGCAGCTTTTCCAATCTCCATTAGAGCTTCACAACCCTGAATAAAGTGTAGTTGGTTTAGTGCAGTCAATGGACTGCAAAGTTTCATCATTTAATTTAATCTCTCTTGCAGTAGTGCAATTCCCCTTCTAGAGCCCTGCCTATCTAATAGGTGGATATTCTTCTGTGTCCTGGCCCTGACTCGTCTGATCACAGCCACGGCATACGGATCAGACACTGCCTGTCCCTTGTGCCGAGAGGAGGGAGGAGACGATGTCACTCACCGGAATGCGGAGTGGGAGGGCCAGAGGGCGTAAACGTTTCGCATCCCTTGCGTATTTTCTCTTAGATGTATTGTGAGAAATGTGATCAATTCAACCCAACTCTTTTCTCCTACAGATTAAAGAAACACAAAAATCCTCTTTGAATACCTTGATAACACCCCCTCAGCTGGCTCATTATAACCTATTGTGAGGCATTTCCAAAAATGCACATTTCACCGCATGGGTCAGGAATAACCCTGTTGATAGCAATAAAAGGTGCCAGTGCTCAGTTATAACAATGGGTTCTAGCTAAGGAATGTGCCTGCCCACACTTCAGGCATCTTCCAGTGCAAACCAGGAGCTTCTAACCTACCCAAGCAAAAATCCCCAAGAGGAGAGTGATGGGACAGTCACAAACCTATGGTGGCAGGAGGAAGTTTGCTCCTCCCCATCACGAGGAGCAAACTTCCCTGATGCAGCACTGGGAGCTTCCCAGCAGAAAGCCCTTGCTGTTTCAGCTGTAATTAGGTAAATCCCTTCGATACATTTGTGTCAAAACCATTGATCAAGAAACAGTATTAATTAGACCTAATCCACACTTCGGAGGCACCAGAACATATCATCACGACTCAAGGGGGTTTAGGGCAGCGGAGTGTATGTCTCGGCAAGGCTTCCTTAATTTCATCCTCATGATTTTGAAGGTGTGAATGCACAGAGAAAAAGAAGAAGGAAAAAAATAGAGGAAAATAGCAGCTTTGCAAATTTAACCCTTTCAAGGTGGAGGTAGCACACTACCTCTGTGAGGCTAAAACCCTGTGGCTGTATCTAAACAAACAGCACATCCTGAAAGTTTTTGCCTTCAAGAAGAAACATTGAAATATCATTGAGTTACTAAATAATCCAAGTGCAAGAACATCTATTTGCTTCTCTCAGAGCAAGGCAGGACCTGGCAACTGCATGGGCAAAGGGCTAAGTAAACCATATGGGTTATTTACTGCGGGAAGGCAAAGTCTGAGATCCCTGGCAATGCCCCAACCGCATCAGCCTGATACACAACTAGTTACCCTGTCCTTCCTCCCATGCCACTACAAAACCAGCTGTCTGCTATCAGGCAGAGAGGAGCAGCATTTGGAAAGTGCTCCAGGTCTTGGGCTCTCAAGAGTTAAAAGCAACCAGACAAATCTTAAAACAAAACCAATAATGACCAAAAAACCACAAAAAAAACCCACCCACAAAAAAGAGCTAAGCAGAGGCTCTCACAATAAAAACACAGTTCCAGAATTAATGAGATTTTTATAACCTCCCTTTAAAAACGGAATTTTTTCCACTTTAAAATGTACAAAGACTAAAAAATCTTCATAAATATCCTATTAAGAAACTTCTGCTGCTGTTTTAGAGTTTCAATTGAAATACAGTGCATGAAGGTTGCCATAGCTACGAGCAAATTTTTAAATAACTGTTTTTCATCAGAGCAGCTGCAGTATCGTGCAGAAATGAGGGTGAAGTAGGGAGGCTGGAAGGAGTCCGACCAACTTCAAGCTCCTAATCAAGCGACTCTGAGATTTTCACAAACACAGCATAGAAACTTTTAATGTGCTTTCTGCTTTTTAAAGAAGATACTGCCCTTTGTTATTTGGCAGCACCCTGCAAATGCTGTCAGCACTGTGTGAGATCTCAGTCAAGAGGAGAGCTTTGTTTTTATGCAGGAAAAGATAAAAATTTCCACTGCTAAGCCCCTATCAAGTGCCCAGGCACTGAAGGATGTGCTGTGGCCTTGGGTCCACTCTGGAGGGCTTTCTGCATGAACCGATGATTGGCAGCAATGTGCCTAAAAATGCCACAAGAGCCACAGATCTCTGTATCCCAAAAGCTCTTCCTTGACTGAGCTTGCACAAGAAAACACAGAAAGGAGGAAATGTGAAGAACAAGTGAAACTAAAATGTTAGCTGGAGGTTTTTGAAGTGAGGCTGTGATTTAGGTGGTCCTGTCTCCCATGGTTTTGGTGATTTGTGGGCATCAGGAGGCATTTTCCCGTCCTATAAGATCTCTCCCTGGCAGGATGAGGCAGAACAACGTTCTGAGCATCAGTGCAAGCAGAAAAAGGCCATTTCTGCACTGTGGGCATCTGGGCTATGGACAACACTGACAGCTTCCTTTATACACCAGCCTTTCAACCAGTGATACTAACTATGGCAAAATTCCTAGAAAACTTCAAACAGATTCATTTTGTGTCCTCAGCCAAGTATGTCCCTGTGTCCCAGTCTGTAAAATGAGAATAAATAAAGGATAAAATTTCTCACAGGAATATAATGAGATTTTAGCTCCAGCACAATAGTAATTGAATTGCCAGCTATAGAACACAGAAATGCTTGGCTGAGTTAGGGGTTTTTTCCTAAACAACAAATTAACAATCATTATTTAATACACTATTATGAATCTGAAAGAATCATCTCAGTGATGATCACTCTTAGTACAAATTGGTTCATTTATCTATGACCAGTTTCTAAGAAGTGCTGCCTGGTACTTCAGCAGCAACGTGTGGAGGGTAGTGACAGGCTCTGCTGTCACCTGCACAGGTGCAGAGTCCAAGGTTTACAGGCAAGCGACAGGTAGTGATCAGCGCTGACAAATCTTCTGGGCAGCCTGCTGTTAATGCAAATCTGATGGAAAAATTCCTTCACATCTTGAAATCCAACAACTGCCTTTCCTGACCACTGTGGGTTTCTTTGTTCCAAATTATATGGGTTTTTCAATAGGTAGCATACAATAAAACTTTCTGGGACAGGAGAGTGAGAGACAAGAACAAAGGGGGAAATTCAGGAAAAAAGCTTATAAGAAATTGAGAAAAATTTAAGTAAAAAAAATTATTGCATGTTCTTCTAACAAATTACATTATTTAACCAGTTCCAAATATTATCCTGAAAAGATGAAGCAGTGTTAAGTCCCTTCTTTGGCACAGGAAAAAGAAAATAGAAAGTGAAAAAGCCCCATTTTAGAAACTTCAGGTCAGCAGTAAGCCTTCAGAAAATGGGAAATGAGGATGACTACCAGACAGGCAACCTAGCAAATGTATTTCCTACTTCTTTAATGTGAATTTAAAAAGTGCCCCTTTCCCAGTGCAAAAATAGGGTAGTACAGCAGAGTGAGGGAGGGATGGCAGTGAACAGAGAGGTCTGTACCTGAGTGCATGTATCCAGTCAAAGGGACAGACCTTCCAGGATATCTTTAGGTATTAACGTTTCTGATGTAGACTTTTTTTAAAGGATAGAAACAGAAAATTAAAAAAGCACAACCTGCTCTCTGGTTGAGCTGCCAGAAAAACAGATTGTGAGTCACTGAAAACTAGTGACCTTAGTCATCATATTGTGGCTCCATAGCTTTCAAGCCCTGCTGTTTCTTTTCCGAGGCAGAGCAGCTTGTCAAATCTGTAGTATCCGTATCTACACGTGCACGCTCAGATTGAAGTGCTGTTCCTCTCAGCTGTGCAGACATCAGGATTACTGAACCTGACATAAACTCATCATTTTCTTGGATGCAGAAAGGGACAGTAGCCAAAAAGAGGAGCCACAGCCAGCAAAGCTATCTTGTGGTGGGGTACCAAAGGGCAGCAAGCGCAGAGCCGTCTCCGGAGGAGCGTGCAATGCGCAGCTACTCGTTTGAAAGGGCCTAAGTGCATTTGTGGAGATCAGATGCCTGTCTGCAGCCTGCACCAACACCTCTCATCAGCATTCACTGGACAAGGCACTCGCAGTATAAAGAAGAAATGCAGAGGCTCAAGGAGAAAATGATGGGTGGGAGGCAGCAAAAGGGAGCAGTGCTTAATGCCACAGGGCACTTCTCTCACCCTGCTTGTGATGCAAAACCTGCAAACACCTACAGACCTGGTCCTGCTGTGCCAGCCTCTCTCCCTCTGACTTTGTCCACCACCCTCTGTGCTGCTCCACCATTTGTTGCCCTTCTGCTCTTGAAGTCCCACACAAGCCCCTCCAGCACTCCTGAGGTTTGTGGGGTTTTTTACCAGATCCAAGCACTATCTCACATCAGAGAGAAAAGTGTCCTGGGGGGTGAGCTACAAAAGAAAAATAAGGAGGGGGTGGAAGAAGAAGAAAACAGAAAGAGACAACCCCACAATACACAGGGGAGAAGAGGCAGGGGACCAGGGGGAGGTTAGGCTGGGAACTACAAGAGATGCCCTGAAAGAAGCAAGGAGGGATCAGAGACCAAGAAGCAAGGACAGAATGCCAACCAAGAGAGGGGAGGCAGAAAACCACACAGGGTGGCTGTGGGTGACACTGGGCACCTTCCTACCAGAAGAAGGGTGTGGGTGTTTGCCCTCATGTGTTTGTTGTGAATAATGAGCTGAAAGCCATGAGTGTGCAATGGAATTCAGGGCTGCATCTCCATTTTCAGTGTTTGGACTCTGGGTTTTTTCATCAGCAAAATGCAGGCAGCCCAGCTGATCTGCCAGACCTGTACCGGGGGGATTCAGCCCATGGATTTATTCAGAACAAAATAAACAGAGTAAGATCTGTGAATAAGCACCAGAAGGTGGCATAGATCAGACTGAAAAAGATGAAAAGAGGGTATGTCTTTTCAGTTAATGCTTTACTTGCCAAAAAAAAAAAAAAAAAGAAAAAAGTTTCAAATCTGCAGCAGCACTAACAAATACAGCTGAATTCACTGGAATGATTCTGGCAGGAGGGAAGAAATCAATCAAAAATGAGTATTTCACTCCAAAAGGGAGGAGGACCAGATTCAGAACCAGATCAGTTCTGTAAATCAGGGCACAGGAGAAGATGAGGAAACCCTTCAGAAGATCCACAGTCATCAGAGTCGTGTTGCTTTCACTTCTGGTGCTCGTGCACAGAGCTGCTGAATCCGGTCAGGACTCGCATCAATTAATACACACGACACGTCGTACATCTGCCAGGGCGTCAGGAAATGAGTCACTGAGTTGCTTTACCTTCAGTACTGCAACGCTGCATTACTGCAGTGTGCCAGAGGCACGTCCCCTGTGCAGGCTGGCCAGGGTGCAAGCTGCAGGCTGGGTCACCCCGAGGATGTCCCTCGTTACAGCATCATGCAATAAACCCATCTAATGCACGGCAGCCTCATGAGACAGAAGGCTCCTTGGTTTGGAACCACATGCTAAAAATACTTTCAGTTCTGCTGGAGAGACACGGCGCTGTCAGTGGGACAGTCTGGGACTTGAAAACTTGTCTGGTTTGAAGGTCCCAAGAATACCCCAAGAGATGGTGCTTTGTCATCCAGGGCAAGGAAGGTTCAGAGGGACCTGCAGCAGCCTGTCGCAGAGGGAGAACACAGGGGCAGGCACCGCTGGCTGGAAGGCAGACTTGCTTCTGCTTTCAAATGGCTTGTGCCTAATTGTTTCAGCCTGTTCTCTCTCTGCCAGCAGCAGCTCCAGAGACAGAGAACAGAGAACCTAGGCAGCTAAGAGGGAAAAAAGGCTTGAGAATAACAAACTCTGGGAACAGCTCTTGCCTTCACTATTTTCCACATGAGCAGCTATGATCACAACACGTACCTGCTCAGGGCACAACAGCTACTTTTTCATTACATTTGGGTTGTGCAACTTTTCCTAAGGCAAGCCCAATGTTCATGGGGAGCTGGAGCTCAAGAGATTGACGTGAGTTTCATGACTTTCACCAAGACACAGGCAGTCTGTGGAGTGCCACAGTGTCCAGGGAGGGACAGATGGACCTATGAAATGATTTGCTGTTTGCAGTTCACCAAAGGTGTGGTAACATGGTGTGTGAATCTGTGAGGAGTGAGGTACCCCACTATGGGGGTACACATGCATGGGCAGACCCCCCATGGGAACCCCTCACCCTTTCTGAGGGCAAGTTTGCAGGTGCAAGCCGTTATCAGAATAACAACAGTCCAGTATCTGTTCTTTCACTTACATGGCAGGGACTTGTTTACCCCTCCATGTTTTAACTACTTAGGCTTAATGTGACATAACATCAACATCTCTGCTATTAGTCACAATTTTACTGCAGACAGAAGGAGAAAAAAAATAAAAGGCATTACTTACACCACATTTTGAGGACTGCCCTCAAAGACTTGGAACTGCAAAGGCCCCCGTACCAAAGATCATCTTGATTTCATCAGTGGTCTTGAGTGGTTACCACCAAACAAACATCATCTTCTCTACTGCATCACTGCCCAGAGGCTGAGCTTCAGAGTGAAGGAAGTGGATGAAGTTTTGCACCTTCAGCCAAATGGAAAAAAAAAAAAAAAAAACCAAACCCCAAACTTCAATATCAGCCTTTGTTTTGTGCATTTCTCCCTCTTGTTTAATGTATAGTCCTACAGTAGGAGCTGCTGGAACTGGTGAGCTCTTCCAAGAACTATAATCTCTAGACTGGTGAGCATGATACCTTTCAGACAGCCACAAAGAAATGCTTCAAACCCCAGAATAAGAATTCATATGAAAAGCACATCAGTATTAAGGTACATCTGTATCCACAGGCAACAGTGATTATATCTGATTATTTTTAGTGTAAATACATTTTCTGAATAAAAGGCACATGACAGATTTAAGCTACTTAGCTGAACGTGCTGCTCCTGCACCTGTGGGATTTTCATATTTCTCTGCTTTTAAAAGCATTGCACCACAGGGATAAGTTCAGTGCATGATCCACTTTATCAACTTGGAAAAATGTAATTTAGGAAGGTGTTATTATTGCAGGAAAGAGGTGGAAAGCTTATTGGTAATGAGAACCTTTACATCCTTAAAAACCACAAATATTGTTTTCCACATGCCTGAATGAAAACTCTGAACATAGATCCTCCAAGAAAAAAACAGCCTGTGACTTGAATGAATACCACAACAAGGAGCTGGTTGTGCTGCCCAGCCTTCAAACAGCACACACAGCACCATCCATCACTGATTAGAGTAGAAGATCCCTAATCCTGACACTGCAGGAGCATTTCATAGTCTTCAAGAAAGCAAATCAGTGTTTTTGCCAGGGTGCCATGTCTGGTGCACATGTCTATTTCTTACAGTCACAGCTAAGGTTGGGGTTTTTTGTTGGGCTTTGTTTTGTTTGGGTTTTTTTTCTGAGAATGAGTATTAGGCAAAAAAAGATAAAGCAAAAGAAACAATAACTGTGCAGCAACAGTACCAGACAGAGGAGATCACAGCAGATTATCGGTTGGCAAACTTGCTGTTCAGACCAGAGGTCCAGGGTTTCACTGTCCTGGTGCTGCTCACCACAGGTGCCATGAGGAGCACTGTGTCGCTTTGCAATACTTGGGGACCATCAGTTCATCAACAATATCTGTGGGATTTATATGTAACCTTACTAAAACTGAGAGGAAAGAACAGAGAGAATTAAACAGCAAGCAGTGACACGGAGCCTATCATGTAAGAAAATTCAATCACTACAGAGCTATTTAACATGAGAGAGTCTGGCCTTTGCTATGGAAACTCCCTGGTAAAATGATTCACATCAGTTATTCTTCTCTCCTACTTGCTGCTATCACCATCCAGAAGCCAGTGAATGATCGAGTGCTTCTTTGATCTCCTGCGTACACGAAGACAGAAATATCCAAGCTGAAGAACTGAGCCCCATGGGTCTGACAGCACGTTCAGGCACAACCCATGGAATTCAGTTCTCAAAGCTGAGAATACATGCCATTCATTTCCAGGCTGTCCTGACACACGGTAGCAGCTCACACTCCCACTCGCTCTCTCCAGTGCCTGGCCTTCCTCCAGGTGCTGTAAAACAGAAGAGGGAAACCGTCACTGCAGCCAAAGCCACTCTGCCCAGACTGCAGGTCAGATGCACAATAACGGCTCCAGGACATATATGTCATAGGCTATTTTGTGTTTTCTTTTGGCACCAGGAGCAGCCACACACATAGACAGACTGTGCCCTAACTCATAGCAGAATTCTTAGTAATAAAATTGAAACTTATAGCCAAGGAGTATAACAGTATAGCACCTGGCACTTTTCTGGAAGCCTTTGAGAATTTCACAGAGGTAAGTTATAAATTTCCTTCCCTTTTTTTAATACATGACACAGAGGTAAAAATCTTGTGGAGTTGCACAGCAGTTTTTGTTAACAAAATAATCCATCCAGAAGCTCAAAAGAAGGAAATCTGGCACTGGTTCAGCGCTTCGGAGTCATCAGGTCTGGTGGCAAAGAGCTGGGCAGAAGCAGCCAAGTCCTGTGCTGCGGGGTTGTGACCTGACACAACTTGTCTGACGTGACAACCTCATCCAGGCTGACAATCTCACCCCAAGGCAGGAGTCCTGGGCTGCAGACAAGCACTGTTCCAACACACTGAAGATCAAAGCTGATGTCTCAGGCAGGAAACGCCTCATTGCTTCTGACAAACCTAAAGGAAGTCACAAGTTTCATTAAACTTTGTACTCCAAACTTGGAATTTTTGCGGAAAAAGAGATTGAATAAAGTGTTGGGTGATGATTTCATCTGTAAATTAAATCTTATATCTGCATAGCACTGTGCATAAACAGTATTGGTTTGGTTAAAGAAAAAAATCAGATTTATTTGGAATATTTTTAAATGTTTTTCTTTATGTTCCATTGAGATCAGACATCACCAAAAAAAAAAATCACTTTGGGTTCAGTTAAAAAAAATTAGTCTGTAATAAAATATTTGGAGGTCAAAGGGATTTCAAGTTAAATCTTTTAGACCTAAAAATTAAATTTATGTTAATTAACTTAATAGAATGTTTCAAAGACAATGAATTATTTTGGTTTAGTATTGCTTTTCTTTATAAGTAAGTACATTTTTTAAGAAATAAAAAGGTTAATGAAAATTTTAAAAAGCATCAATAAGTGTCTAGCTTTTTTCATGAGAAAGTAATTTGATTCAAGGCTACAAAATATTTCCAAATTTTCCACCTAAAAAAAAGCACATATTATTCCAACCAAAAATTTGCCCAGCCCTGGCATGTATTCAAAGCCCCCCAAGTAAAGCTCACTGGTCAAGCTGGAGGCAGGGGTACCTGTGACTGCAGCCAGCACTGCCTAGATATGGAAACCTCGTTCCTTGTCCAGCCTGTCCCACAGCAATTACTAGCTCGTTTTCCAAATAATTTAATTTAACTGGGAAACCACTATTCTATTTATCCCTAAAACCTTCATCTCAAATGAGCAGCAAACGTCTGAGAGAAGGCCCAGCATCACTTTTTCAGCCAGATGAGTGACACACGCCGCCACATCAGCAGAGCGCAGCGCAGAGCGTGTTGTTGGCAGGACACCCAACAGCTCCGCTGCTGCGCGACCCAACAGTCTTGACGGCTGTAATTGTTTTCTTCGGCTGTTCATCCAGCCAACCAAACAACAGAAATTAAAGATATGCTGCTTTAACTACTTCTCTTGCTGGGAGGGAAACCTCTGAGCAAACATTTGTGTGAAGTAACTGCTCTGTGGTGCCCACAGCCCAGTTCAGTCCCAGCGATCTGCCAGTGAATCTGTGAGACTTCTGTTGCAGAGAGGAAAAGCAAATTGACAAAAGCAATGTCTTGTGAGGGTCCTGAGAGAAGACAGAACTCTACCTGTGACTTCAAAGTAGGATACCATCGCAAAAAAATTTTGCTTGTCTGATTTTTCCAGTTGGGAGCTGGAGTGCTGCTTGCTAAGAATCACAGAACTTCAGGAGTTGGGAGGGACCTGAAAGATCATCTAGTCCACCCTCCTACCCAAGCAGGATCACCTAGATTAAATCACACAGGAACACGTCCAGATTGATCTTGAATGTCTCCAGAGAAGGAGACTCCACAACCTCTCTGGGCAGCCTGTCCCAGGGCTCCATCCCCCTCACAGTGAAAAAGTCTTTCCTTACATTCACATGGAACTTCCTCTGCTCCAGCTTGGACCCATTGCCCCTTGTCCTATCACTGACCATCCCTGAGAAGAGCCTGGATCCCTCCTCCTGACATTCACCCTTTACATATTTATAAACATTCATGAGGTCACCCCTCAGTCTCCTCTTCTTCAAGCTAAAGAGTCCCAGCTCCCTCAGCCTGTCCTCATAAGGAAGGTGTTCCACTCCATCATCTTGGTGGCCCTGTGCTGAGCTTTCAAGGAGTAAGAATATCCTTGGTGACCTTAAGCAGGACTTTCACCAGCAGCCTGGCCCTTCTGTGGCAATCACTCCTCCAGCTTCAAACAGGAGAACAAATAATCAAATGAATCATCAATGAAAACATGAGACAGGGTGGGCAGTATGCACATTTCTATGGAGTGCCTGAGAGGGGGTGGCACTACCTTTGGCACCCAACTCCATGGCACAATCAGGCCTGCTAATGACAAGTAGAAGCATTAAACACCCCTCCACAAAACACAGTAACTGGACCCATGGTAGCTCTAAACTAGGCAGCTCAGGTATTGCTGGTGGCCCCACCACAGGAGTCCCCATCCAGACCAGGAGGGCAGCTGAGCACTGGGGTGCAGTGTGGGGTACTCCCCAGCCCCCTTCCCATGGGAAGATGCACCCACCTCTCCCACCTCCTGGGTGGGTGCCTGCAGACCTGCCACCTGCCAGGGAGATGAGCACACAGAGCAGATGTCCCCAAGAGAGGGGTGCAGATCTCCGAACCGGGAATCTGGCTGCAGGCAGCTCCGCTCCCTCCCAGAGCTTGGGGTGGGCCTGTCCCAAAGGGTTCCCCAGGGACACACCAGCTGAGCTCTGTGCCCCCAGCCAGCCTTTCAGTGAAATCCCAACAGGGCAAGTACAGACCAGTGCATCCTCCCAACTCCACAGTTGTTTTCAAGGCAACTTGGCTTTAGAGCTTTTTAACTAAGTAGGAGAAAAGGTCAAAGTCTCTCTCTCAATTTACCTGCTGCAGTACTGTCACAGAGCATTAGTTCTCTGTGATCTTAAAAAACCACAATGCCAGTTTCAGCCACGTTCTGCTTTGACCCTTCCCCAACTTCACACATGCCAGCTGCTATCCTTTCAGTGTCATTCCCAGAGTGTCCCCCTCCCTCTGAGAACTCATTTCCTCAAGGATTAAATTCATGCATTTGCAAACAAGAAGATAGCCCATAAAATTATATCGTTCTGCCTTTGGAAGAGCAGCAAGGAGGTGAGTGAGTCTTTGCAGCAGGCCATAAATCCATGTTTTGAAAAAACATTATTTTACCTGTTCCAGCAAGGTCACTTAGTAGCTCATAGCTTGGAGATCTTATTACACTAGAATTAACTATTCCCACAGGACAGATACTTAATAGGCAATCACAATATAAAGTTTTACTAGTACATGGAAAGGCAAACCTTTTTAGAGTGATTAAGTAACATTAAGTGCCTGAAGACTATTCTTCCATAAGTTTCCTTTTGAATTAAATATGTTTTAACAGGAAAAGACATAAAGATCCTAAAGCCAGCAAGTTAATGGAATGTGTAAACTCTCTGCATTTGCCTTATCATCCACTACTTCTATTCTCTATGCTGCCATTACTACCTTTCTTTTTTAATACATCTATGTTTCCCTGAACATATGAGCAAAGAATGAGATTTTAATGCTTCTTAACCAGTCAATGATCTACTGCAGCCTCACGTGAAATCCAGATACTATTCAAGCGCGCTCATCATGGGTGGTAATTAATTAGCACCGGTGGGGAACTTAAAATAAAATATGAATATGGTCACATTTCATTAGGAGCATAATGTATCTTCTTCACCCTTATTTAGTTAAATACATTTTCCCCACAGCCAGTGGAAAAACACATATCTCACTGCTACTCTGACATCTGGTTAGTCGAAAGACGAGGGCGAAATGAAAGATGACATCACTGTAGAGACCTCGAGATTCAAAAATAGTTGGAAACCTCACAGCCAGAAAGGATGACAGTGACAGCAGAGGCAGCCAGGCACTTGAACTCAGCAGAAGCTTTCGGGTTAAAACCGTCGCCATGTCGCAGGGCGTGAGAGCCGGGGGTTGGGAAGCGGGGCCATGGTCTGCATGCTCTGCAGAGCAGCAGGCTGTTTTGCTTGCTGGGCCGGTGCTGTTCATCCCCTGTGACAGCACAGGCAGGTAAAGCCACAGACCGACCTCACACCCACCCGTGCCCTGGCTGGCAGGGCACCAGTCAGTGAGAAACCACTCAGTGTGACAAACCCAGAGCTCGGCCTGGAACACCCAGACCATCAACCCATACACCCTGACCTGATCTTTCTGGTCTTCTCCAGCTACAAATTCTCCCTTTCTTTGACTTTCACTCTTTCCTGAATTTCTGTAACTTTCTGGCAGAGGAAGCATCCTCATATGCCCTGTGAAGTCATTAATCTTTCTTTGCTCTATAAAGATTATGTTCACACTGAAAAGCCAAACCCAAAGTTTTGTGCAGGCTTAGAGGAAGAGCACATCAAAGCTTTGTTTGTGCTAAACTCTGCCAGTATCAAGCAGTTCTCATCAGACATGGATACACTGCTGCTAAGCACACCCTGGGTACTTGAAAAAATAGATATAAATTCACATCTCATGAGGGATCAGTATTATCACCCCAAACATATATCCCAGGCTGGGCAGAAGCAAGTGCATTGGTTCGCAACATGCTTCCCAAATCTCCCAGTTATTTTCTGGATGCATTTTTAATTTCAAGCAGTAGTTATATTTCTGCTGCCAATGTCTATGTCACGAATAACAAACATTCAATTTCCTCTCCTGTAGAATTATTCCACTCTGCTTATCTGGAGATTCAGTTCTGTTGTCTCCATTTTAATCACATTTTCCAACAACACAGTACGTTGTGCAACAGACCATTTTCCTTCACGAAAGATAAAAATGATTGCATATTCCATTTCACTTTTTTATCAAAAACTTAATGATGGTTTTTGCATTTTTTTCACTAATTTAAAGAAAAAAAAAATGCTCAGTAAAATACATACCAGGCATAAACCACTAAGAGAAACATATACTTAACACCTAGTCAGCCATGTATGTACATTGCAGCTGGTTAAAAAAGTGATATGGAAAGGTGCATAATGAAAACATTATTTTGTATTTTAATAAGTTCTGGCCATCTAAATAATAAAGACTTTAATACTAAGTATTATTTTAGCAATCTCTATGGCAGATACGTAAGTATAGTTACAACATAGTATAATGTCAGTTATACTCACAGTAAGGTCACAGCTCTGAAAAAAATTTCAGCAAGTTTTTTATATTGAAAAATACATTTATAGGCTGCATTGTTTTACTTAAATATACATTCTCAGATGACAGGATGAAACACGGTGTAGAGCAATGCAAACAGTCTAAAACACATATTTTGCACGTTGACACAACTGCAGTAACAGCTGTATTAACAGTGCCCAGATGTTGTAAGAAATAGGAGGGAGAGCTGGCAAGCAATTATCAGCATGCTAATAAGGGTAATGAGAACTGAGAAGCTGAAAGCCCTTGCAATCCTGTGGTACTCTCTCTAGTACCTTCTTTATACTTCTGGCAATAAATTTTTACTCTAAATAAAAGAAGCTCCATGGGAGCTGACTAACGATGAGGATGAAGGAAAAGGCCTACCTCCTCGAACATGGAGCTGTCTCCAACCAAACCCAGCCGTGCTTCCTCCCTTGGTGAGGGACCAGATCACTGCACCCACAGCACATGCTGGAGGTGACACACACACTGTCTCCCAGCCTGTGAAAAGGCAGCCAAGGTGGTGAGATGAACTCTTCATCCGAACCAACTCCTGATAAACAGAGTGGAGCCGAGTGAGCTCAAAATGACCAGTGGATCCATATGTTTCAGATGGGATCTAAGCACCCAAAAATAGAGGAAAAGCAGAGAAAAGCAAACACAAGAGGGTAGATGACCATTTCTTGTTCCCTTCCAATCTCCACATTTTTAATAATTCAAAAGAACTGGCAATGTTTCAACTGTTGAAAGCACACAGATATTTACAGCATTTGTCACTGCTTTACTACTACACTATATATTACTAACCTGAAATGGTTAGGCTCTATATAAGCAGTTAAAAAACAAACAGGAAAACATCAAACCTTTGTGTAACCCTCCCATTATTTAAGAGAGTGACAATCACCCAGCAAAGAATTTATCCTGTGATAACTATGATGTTAGCAATCCATCAGAAGGCAGAGAAAACTTGTTTCTTCAAACAAGTTCAATATATAAATACTTGAAATAGAAAAGATTACCGTGTCTGTTATCTTGTAACTCTAGTGTAGTTATTGAAAATAGTCTATGAATAGCAAACAAACTTTCAATGCATACACAGCCTGTTTTAATATTAACTCAGTGAAATAAACCAGTGCAATATTATAATAATAAAACAGCTCAAGTACTGTGGAAACTGGCCAGAGCTCATTCAGACAAAGGTACATGGTGGTGAATAAAGTAGTCTGAGAGCAACAAATTGCAACCCTGTTAAGGCACCCAAACCACCCAAGCTATGCTGCCAGGCAGCAGACACCCCTCCATCACTCATTCAGAAGATGAAACCCACCCATCCTTCCCCATGCTGCTGGCAGCGATGCCGAGTGCTGGCAGACAGAGTTGAGAGCCAGTTTCAGGCACTGCCTGCAGGTGCAGACGGCTCCTTTTCGGGCTTGTGAAACGGCCCAAGATTTCTGTTTCTAAGGGGCTCCAAGAGAAAAGGCTGAGAAACTCAGACACAGCCAGCCTGCAGGGACCTGGCTGCCGCCCTCAGGGATACGCTCGCCTCCGATTCAGGATTTGTGATCTAGTTTCCCCTGAGCTCACCAGATTGGATGTCAAAGAAAATAACTGTAGGTGCTGTTTAGATTGAACATAACAACATCCAGAATATTTAACCAAAAATGTTGTCAACAACAAATGATTACAGGGTAAAGACATTGTTTGATGCATGTATGCACTTTTAGCGTAAAGTCACTGGAGTTGCCAGTGGGACTTGGCTGTCCAGGATCCACTAAAGGATTAATTGCAAGTTTGTATCAATTTTTTCAGACTTTTCCTTAATGAATCCTCCCATGAAGGTCACAGGTAGATGTTGACACATTCAAAGCATTTTGTCTTGCAAAAGAGCCCTATTTGCAACCTCAAGCTCCCGTCCTGCCATCACTGCAGTCCTCAACCTCCTGCTCCCTCTACCCCATCCCCTCCCCAGGTAGCCAGGCCCCACTTATCCAGAAACACAACTGCTTCAAGCACCTGGGAGACCCTGTCCCTGAAGCAAATTCAGATGGAGTATCTCAGATGTGGTTTCTCAGCCTGAGAAACCACAGAAGAGTAGCTGAAGCTTTGCTCACAACATTAGGGACTTGGTTCAAAAATCCAGCACAAAATTGCATGTATGCAAATGTATTTTTCTCCTTTCTTTTTAGTTATGGGTAAAGATGGAAAATGTGTTTAATTTGACAAATAAAAAGACATTAAAGTATACCTTTTTATGATCAAAGTAATTCACATTTTCATTACCATTTCCCACAGAAAATTAGATGTCAACATTCACATAGGTGGTCCCAATAATGGTCTGCACCAAAACTATGGCAATTAGCAACCTTTTCATCCACCAGCAAAAAAGAAAAGAAATAAGGCAAAAGAAAAATTACATTTGACTGAACCTGGAATGAGTTTTTTAAAAATTACTTTCTGAAAAACAAACACATTAATTTTAGGTATAACCAAGGAATTATTCAGCCTAAACAAGAAAAAAACTTTCTTTCCTTTTTGCTGCTATTATTGTTATTGTTATTTCATAAGGGCAATTAAGAAAATGAAAACTGCATTCATAAATTAAAAATTATTGTTTAATTCTCATATTTTTACTTTTTGCTTATTTGGCAGATACTATTTATTGAACTTTGATGAACTTTGTCAATTAGTTTATTCAAAACTGTGTTCTTCAGCAAGCAAACTGTTCACAAGAAGAGTAACTGCCCATCTCTAACGAGGCTAATACAGAGGGATGGGAGCTGCCTTATCCTGCAGACTCCAGAAACCCATCTCTGCACCTTTCCAACCCAACAGGGAATTTGTTGGAAATTCCACCACAGAAAACTGTGACATTTCCTCCATCTCTTTTCCCTACTGTAAAACAAACTTGTGTATGCCTAGAGAAGCCCAGAGAGGAAAAAATAAAAGTAAATAAAACCGTCTTCAGAAAAGTAAAGGATCAATTCGAAAGAAGAGAATGTAGAGCCAGTCAAACCCCTCAGCTGCAATCTAACATTGTACTTTCAAAATAAGTGGCATTTGATGGAGAGAGAGGAAAATTAACCACATCAACTAACTCCCATCCTCTCCCCATTTAAATAGTTGTTATTGAAGTGAGCTAAAAATTAAAAGAAATAAATCAATATACATAGATGACAAAGCAAGGAAAATATCGGTGCACACAACACTACCACCACCCCTCACTCCTGAAGTGCCACTGGATTTAGAACAAAGCTGTGGCAGCACTGGTAGGACTATAGCAAATGATTCCTGCTCAGTGCAGAGAAGCGTTAGAAAATGTGTGGCTTTCTTGATATAACACTATTTAAGTCATTCTAAATTTCTCATGGCTTTAGCATAAGTATAACTCAAAATTACTTAAAACACTTGATCTTGATTCTAGTGATGTTTACAAAATGTAAAACCATCAAAGCTGACAGAATTACTTTGGTTTAAAGCTGGAGGAATTGAGGAAGAACTTGGAGGTTTGATTCAATCTTTAATGTGCAATTTACCTTTCACTCATACAAAGCAAACTGGCTCTCAGGCAGAAGATAAGCACGTAATAAATCAGCTTACTTTTTTTTTCAGCTCTCACAGTGGAATCCCCAAAATTCATTATATTTTATCTTTTTCCCACTCTTCAGCTTTTTCTCTTTCATTTTCCTTCCTCCTCTTCAATCACCACAGGTCTGCATTTCTCGTTTTCTCTTTTACACCACTCCACTTTGTTCTCTACAATGGAAAGACAGAAAGCAGACAGACAGACAGACAGCGGGGAGAGAGATACAGCCAGTCCAAGGTAACAACAGACACCCACATTCTGGAGGATCTGTTTCTCTCAGAAACATTTTAACTTTATAAAGGGAAGGGAATCAAAACTCATTTGCATACGTGTTCATTCCATCTCTCGAGCTCACATGTTTACAGCTCTGGAAAGTCCCTTTCTGATCCCTGGGTTGATAGAGCGCCAGGAAGGTAACGCAAGAGCAGGGAGAGGTGAGACCGTTCGGCTGACCTTGCAAGCGGGCTGTAAAGCAAGCGCTCCATTCGCCTTGCTCGGAGGACCCAACCAGGAGATCTGGGGGCTCTTTATCCTTTGGTGTTCAGGGCTCAGAGCATGCACACAGAACTAAAGATTCAAGTTGGAGAAACCCCCACTCTTGTGCGGGAGGAAGCTCTGGTCAGGCGCTCAATACTTCAGCTTCCTGCCTGTACACTCCGCGGTCTAATCTGGGGAAATCCTGAAAACATTATCAGATGCCTGATAAGCTCTTTAGCTTTCAAGTACATAGTGATTCAGTTTCGGTCAAAACCTCATTTGAATACAGTTTTTAAATCTAAATAAAAAGCAAGACCCTAATGGAGAAGAGATTAGAGTTGTAGTCAACCATCACTGGTATCCAAAATAATTTGACTGATGTTTAAAACGAGCATAAACAAATCTACTTTCCCATACCTGCTTCAAGATGCTGTGTGCAATTCAAGCTTATTAAAGAGGACTGGAATTGGATGTCTGGGTAATTAAATGCCTTTATTTATCCACAAACAAATAACACAGCAGCAGCAGCACAAATTACTTACCCGATCCCTCCTGGCACTATTCACCATTGACTCGAGGCAGGTTGTTTCTGAGAGAGAGGGATTGCTTGAAACTCGGGTCCCCGCTCATCCCACAGGCTTCTCTGGCAAAGCTGGCAAGGCTGGCAGTCTTTGTTTTGTTTGGTGTAGGCACTTGTTCCCCAGGCACTAGACAGATGTTTCCAAAGCCATTTCAGAGCTACTCATCACAGCAGTAAAGCAGGCTCTACTCTTTGATCCGTGGATTGAGCCCTGGAAGAGTAAATCTCCACTACCACAGTGTGAACCCCCAACATTTTCCAGTTCAGGTGGGTACCAAATTGAGATTCATCCACGGGAAATCACTCCCACTCCAACAGTCTCCTTCCCCAGGATGCTTTTCCTGGCTACCTACCAGGAAGTTCTCCTGCTCACACAACCTCTGAAGATTGTGGAGGAACTCACTCCATCTACGAGCCTGGGAGTATCTAGGAAAGTTTTCCCAGGTACTGCAGATTTGCAAGCAGTCATGTTTAGTCTGTATTCACTCCCAGAGCATAAAACAAATATTTTTCATGAAAGCTCTGATGTTTCCTGCTGCACTCACCCTAAGGGTTACCACAAAAACACACTCATGTATGAACCAGCTACCTTGGAGAAGAGGAGAACGGGGAAGATATTTATTGCTAAGAACCGCATTCCTCTGCTTCAGTACAAAGACTCAGGTTGTCCTATCATCATCTGTCTCATCCTAAGGTCTGGTTTACAGATCTCAGACTAGGCTAACACACAAGATACATTTCACAAGAGCAGAGGTTTCAGACAGAAAACAACTCGTAATGTTAACACCCATGTTAAAATATATTAACACTGGAAGGCAGATCCACTGAAGCTGAGTCCAGATTCAGGTGGGAAATAATCCCAAAGTTTCAAAAGCACCTGGAACTGGGGTTTTGTTTTTCAGTAGCATGAAATACCTGGTGTGGCTAATAAAATACCATGTCTGAGCTCTGAGATCCTTCCCTGGGTCAAGCCTGGCATGGAGAAGCTAGAGCCTTAGTAGGACTTATCAGTAAGGATGCTTAAATGAATTTGCATGAGTCGCTGTACAGGAAGAGAGGAACAGTCACATTTCAGGCTGGGATTCAGCTGTATTTGCAGTGCTCACTGGTGCAGCTTTCAAAATGCATCTTTGCTCTAGCTCAAGGTTTAAAAACCTCTTTGTAAAAGACACAAGTAAATTAACCTGCTCCCTGCTGACCTATACATCCTTGCTGGTTCTTTAAGTAACGATTATTCCTGTTCCCCAGGTCCCAAGAGGTGGGTTTCATTATGTGCATGTGTCACAGCTGGAAAACCTGAAGCACAAAGTGGCTAAACACAATCCCAGTCCCATGGCAAGAGAGTCCCATTTCTCAGTCCTTGGCATTCTTCCAAGCAAAGCCAGACAAGGGACCAGAAAAGTCTGAACATTTACACAGGCCTGAGGATCGATGGCAGGAGAGGTTCTCCACTTTGCTTTGTGAAACGCAAGCAAAGGCTAAAAAAAAAAAAAAAAAAAAAAAAAGAAAGCTGCCACACGGTGACTGATCAGGGAAGAGACAGACAGCGTGCTCTGCACTGCTCTTGATAGCTGACATCAGTCAGGACAGTTATTATCACCTTAGTATCTCATCTAGAAAGTTTTGACTAACTGAATTTGTTTTTTGACAAGAAGTCTAGACCTTACCCTACTTCAGCAACTGGAATTTCTTGAGGCAATACTACGGTAAGCCAAACAAGGTGACAGTACAGCTCTGAGCACAGCGCAGAAACTCAATGCGTGGTCACGACATGCTTTCTAAGGCATAAAACCCACAGCCCAGGTGCTGGTATCATCACCAACAGGTAATTCCAGCTTATCTCCTTTATTTATTGCTGTTCATTGTATTCTGTCTAAATATAACGGGCTGGCTTCCTTCTCTCACTGGGGAGGAAGGTTCTCCCAGAAGGGAAGACATCTCCCAGGAGAGTTAAAATCTTTATAGCAATATAAAACATGCCAGCATCAGAGATAAATCAGTCCTGAAACATCTTTAACAAAAATACAGCCTTCAGAAAGCACAGTAGACATATAGTCCCTTCTTCTGTGATTTTGTAAATCTCCCATCCCTGCTTATAGTATTTCTTTGTGACAGACAGTGAGATAATGCTGTGAGTTATGAATTCCAAGGGGAGATGGAGCTTGGTCTCATTGAAAACTATGGCAAAATCCACATTAGTTTTGAAGAAACTGGAATTTTTCCCTCAACACTGTTAAAAGCAAACTTTCACATGGTTTCTCTTGAGAGATAAACCATGTGACTTTATGATATAGAGCCTTACACAGGTATTTATTATTTTTCACTTTTGTGCATCTAATTGTCAGGTTTCTTTAAGCTGAATTGACTTACAATTATTACAAGGTCTTCCACTGATTTCTGCCTCATTGCTTTAACCCAATTCACTAATTCAAAAAAGACAGGGTTGACAGAGAAACCTAGGAAATACTTTATAACTCGTGCACCTTTCACAGACTGCTTTGCACATTTACAAAGGCTGTGATCATATCACAAGTCAGGTCAGATTTGGTCAGCCAATTCTTATTTGGCACTGTGATGGGTGTACAAACTAGGACAGAGTGCTCCCACCTCTTATGCAAGGAGTGAAGAGCTCTGTCAGGGATGCTGGGGAGCAGAGTCCAGAGGGGATGGTAGAAACAGCCCTTCTGTAGGCTCCTGATGGGCTCTGCAGCCTCCAGAGGCCACAAAGCTCTGCTCCTGGGCAGGGCTCACAAAAGAAGAGGGAATGTGCCAGACAGGAGTGTTGCAGCTACTCTCCATGACATGTTTTTCTAAACTGGGAAGTGTTCCCAGTAGGAAATGCCTGCAGAGATACATACAGAGGCATTAACCTTCCCCCCAGACTGTGTGTACGTGAGTGCATGTACATGCACATAGTTCTTATCCTAAAGGAAAACTTTTGCTCCATAGCTGCACAGAGGGCTCAGATGTTACCAAAACAGCCCACAGCCATTGCAGCTTTGCTCAGGGTCCCTGTGACAGACAGATTATTTAGCATTTTAAAACCCTGACAGAGTTATTCCACTCAGGTTTATAATTTTCTTAATTATTTTGCTGTGGCTGACTTTAACACCTGTGAAAGCAAGCACAACACAGCCAGACCCCACACAAATGACAGTGCACCCACACCTCAGCTGCTCTGCTGCCTGGCTCCTGCCTGTGATAAACCCTGGGCTTGCAGGCACCCTGTGACAAAGGGCTCTCCTGAAGATGAACGTGGCATTTCGATGGGGTAAAAAAAATATAAAAATCTACTGCTGCTCTATGAGCCAGCTTGAGTGAAAAGTGATGCAAAGCAGTATTAGGCAGCACGGTACAATTTCTGTAAGAAGCTTCATAGATGGCTTCACTAGTTGCTTTGGAGACAGAATTTAAAGAAAACAGGAAGGTTTAAAATGAGTTATGAAGGCAGGAAGTGAGTCAGCCCTGAGCAGGACAGACAGCAAACATCAGCCCCTTCTACTGAAGACACCCAGCTATTGGGACACCAGCCTGGACATCCAGGACCACAGTGAATGAACTGAGAGCAGAGAGTAATCAGCAGGGCAGGAACAGGGAGGAAAAGGGACTCCTCTTCATCAACCACAGTCCAAAGGAGTGAGGACTTTCACCATGCAGAGGGCTTTCTTCTAACCAGTTTGCCTTCTCCTTGTAGAAGCAGCCTAACCACCAAGCCACCAGCTTGTCCCCTCCGTGTCCAGGCACACTGGGTCTTTCTGCACACTTCTGCTCGGGAGGAGCAGCTGAGAAGAGTCCTCCAGAACACAACTCATCTGGAATCAGAAATTCAAGTCCCCTCAAGCATCCTGAAATGTGAACAGTAGCCTCTCATGCACCCAGATGAGTACTGTGCTAGTGGAAATAAACACCAACACCTCCTCCTTAGTTGCCATCCTACTCTGCCCGCATCCCACACGGGAAGAAATGGCTCTGAAAATACAGTTACATCAGCCCCACAGAACAAGGAGGCCAAGGAACATCTTAGCAGGGCTTAGGCATAAACGAGACTCTAGCTGCTTACCTAGAAACAGATGCTTATCACACAATTCATCTGGAGTGAACAGAAGAGCCATAAGCTATCAGTGGTACAGCAGCATTAAGGCAGGAGTTCCAAGGATCTGCGTTTTGGGGATAGCTACACAAAAGAACCCCAGGTCCTTTGGTAGGTGTATCTCCAGGAACACAAATTATATCTAAAAAACTACAGCCTGGCTTCTGAAGTCACCCAGACAGCTTTGAAAGTGATACTCTAGGTATTTGACAGTATTGCCCATCACACAAAAATGCTGCAGTCCTGGTTGCAGCACCAGAAAGCAACACTCAGCCCTTACACCTGGGTAGTCACAGCACAAGCACCCCAGACCGGTAACAAATTCCCACCAACTTCTGCACACTCCTAGACAGGGAAAAATAGATTTTATCAAAAACTATTAATCAATGATCCACTGTTAATCAAAAATTATCTGTTCCACAGGGAAGTGCATCAGGCACCTGGTATGTTGGCCTCTGCTTCAAGCATAATGTTGGAGCTATTGGGAGGACAAATAATTTTTTGCTCTCTGCATTAAAAACAGGATGCTAGTTCCATCTGAAAATAAAAAACAAAAAAGTATCTGGAGAAGAGCAGACAGATCTATCTGGGTTCCAGTGCTAGAAAAGGCCCTGCCCCTCTACTTCTCCCAAGAGTAATCTCCTATAAAGCAGCAAACCACTGTAGTTAAAGACTGAGGAGTCACACAGAAACCAGGACACAACTGAAGTAGAGTATCAGCTTCCTCGAGGTAGTTAGTTTTCAGTGTAAAGCATTTCCAGATCCTTCCTAGTTTCAAAAGAAACTCAGAAGGCAGCATGGGAAGAACAAAACTCTTCAGAGGAAGTTTTACAAAGAAGCTGTTGAAAAACTCCTTATCTGAAAAAAAAAGGCTGCAGCAAGACTGGGTAGAAGGTAAAAAGCAAAATCCAGAACCTGGTTGCAACTTGCAAGTTTTGAACATTTTCCAGTAGAATAATTATTCTTAGAAAAGTGCTGCGCTGTTGGAACCAATTTCCCACAGGAATGTTTTCATTTTGATTCCTTCTCTCCCACATCCTTTGATAGGTCAGCACACTTCTGGAATTGGCAAACGCTGTATTTACAAAATGAAATTTCATTCCTAGGTTTTAAAGAGTAAGACAGTTGGGAATTAGAAGTCGGTTTGAAAAAAATGGGAGACATTAAATGACAATTTTAAACTATTTAAAAGAATTTCACAGAAACAGATATTCTGTTGGTTGGAAAAGACCTTTAAGATCATCGAGTCCAACTGTCCCTGTCCTCTCCTAAACCATCTCCCTGAGCACCTCATCTACCAGTCTGTTAAATACACCCAGGGATGGGGCCTCAACCCCCTCCTTGGGCAGCCTGTTCCACCCCTTGACAGCTCTTCGGGGGAAGAATTTCTTCCTGACATCTAACCTGAACCTGCCCTGGCACAGCTTGAGGCCATTTCCCTTTGTCCTATCACCTGTCACTTGTCAGAAGAGACCAGCACCCACCTGTCTAAGACCTTCTTTCAGGTCATTATAGCAATAAAGTCCCCCCTCAGCCTCCTCCAGACTAAACACCCCCAGCTCCCTCAGCTGCTCCTCAGAAGGTTTGTTCTCCAGACCCTTCACCAGCCTGGTTGCCTTCTCTGAACATGTTCCAGGACCTCAATGTTTTCTTGCTGTGAGGGGCCCAGAACTACACACAGTACTCAAGGTGCAGTCTCACCAGTGTCAAGTATAGGGGTAAATTTATAAGCTCCTTCATAATATCCAGGAGATGAAACATCATAGGCTCTACTCCAAGCAAAGGACGATGCAGCTGCTAAAAACAGCTCTTAAGGGTTATGTATTTTTTAAGAAGATGATGGGGAAGGACCTTAGGAAGAAAACTGTGTGGACAAAACTTTCAAGCTGAAAAGGGGATCAGGGCAAAGAAACCATCAATCACTTCACTGCTGGATATGTTTGGATGAACAGAACATAGGGTATATACCTTGAAAATGAACACAATCCATCAATGAGAATCACAGCTTGATTCCTCTGCCTGGAGTTCCACAAGCAGCAGATGCAGAGAACCCCAATTTCAGCTAGCCAGATTTTTAAGAGGAGGTTGCCATCATGCTGGATGAAATGCAAAACTCTTTGATCTATTAATTCTGGTAGCACTTTGTATTTGATTAAGGAACAAGATGAGAGGTTAGCTAAACATGATGCTAGTCCATTGATTCCTGACTCTGGAATGGTTTTACTCACCTGGCTAACAGAAAGCTGAAGCCAAACAGTAACTGATTCAAGCCTGGTTTCATTGTCAGTTTTTTCTCTTGTTCCAAAACTGAGCCACAGAGACTTTGCAGAACAACAGCCAAAGCCAATATTCCTGCTGAGAAAACAGTTCCGCTGAATGCAGATGCCCCGACAGGGACATCCCAGCTCAGGGGTGTTTGTGTCTGCTGAGATCTGCCACAGCCTGTCCTTCGAGCTAGGCAATTCACCCACATGTGGAGCAGCCACTTACCTCTGCCCTGCAGCAGTGCCACCCTCCAGAACCCCGCAGGGATCTACTGCTGCTCACCCCTGCCCGAGCTACTTCAGAGGCCAGGCTGGCCAGGCCACCCCACTGGCTGGAGAGCCACAGATCACTCTGCGGGACACTAAGGGCCCACAGGGCTCTGCAGTGGGGATTTCTCTGCAGCAGTCCCAGGGACATCCCTCGCTGCAGGGACAACTAGACAGTGGTGGTGTGTCTCTGTCGGTAGCTGGGAGTACAATGGAGAAGGAAGAGCAGGATGACTTGACTTTGTGTCCTCAAAAACTCTGCTGCCCTGCCCCTGTGCTCCCGCTGAGGCACAGCTCATCTCCTCTTGTCTACTTTCTCCTCCTGAGGTCCATGCTCACCTTACAACAGGGGAAAAAAAACACTGCACAGAAAGTGAACCTTTCCAAGGACTTTTGCTTAAACACACTAATATACAGCATCCAAGTGGCTGTTTAAGCAAGATTAACAGCAGCATCTTGCCTGGATGGCAGAGAAATTTTGAGCAGCAGCAGTGGAGAGAAAAGTGACAGAGAAATATTAAAAGATGCTCCCTGTTGTTGCACAGCAATCACACTGTCACAGTTCACAAGAATATGTGAGTGTTTAGGTTTTGAAGAAAGGGTCAACTCTGTCCTCTGACAACAAGGTCTGGAATTCAGGATCAAGGAGAAGTCTCCTTGCTGGGATCCACGTCACACACACGGGTTGTTGTGGCCCATGAAACAAATGGCAACAGGAAGCTCGGGGAAGGCCTGGCGAGAGCTGAGGCCGCACGGCTGGCAGGGCACGGGTGCAGCACCCTCCACAGGAGCTGTGAGGCTCTGCCTGCCCCTCTCAGCACCAGTCCCTGCAGCAAGGCTGGGCCTCACGGATGCAGCCCCACAACAAGAGGATTTTGTGCTTCTCCTGCCATGGGGCAGTAGGGCCTGCTGCTAGTGGCTTGGCTTGCCAAAAACAGCTGGGTGACAGCCTGGAAAACCCTGCCTACCCAACACCTCATCCTCCCCTTCTCAGTACATGGGTTCCCCTCCCTACCCCTAGCTCCTTTAACCCCCTTTATCCCTCCTCACACCCAGAACTGTCAGCCATGTCTCCATCCCTGTCGTCTCTTAACTGCACCCACACCAAAGATGCTGTTACTGAGGTCTCTGTATCCTTCCAGAGCCGTCCTGTGGGATCACTCACAGTGCTGACACCCTGTCACAGTGTCAGCACTCACAGTGCTGACACACTGAAATATACATTATCCTCAGGTAACCCAAACTGTGTCATCATCCTTTTGTCCTCGTCCTTTGAAGCTCCAACTCTGATTTTTTGATATGTACTCAGGGTCTGGCTCTGCATCTTGGAGACTTGTTTGAATGGCAATGCTGCAAGTTCAACAGCTCACCCTGCCTCACAACTCCTGTGCAGATGACAATATAGGAATTATTACAGTTATCTTCACAATAAGTACATATAAACATGTCAATGTTTAAACTCATATTAGCTTCTGTAGTCACAGGCGAAGGCGCACACACACTGAGCTCATGGTCACCACTGCTGTAAGAAGGGCCCACTTTTCCCCACAGGCAGCAGTCTGGCAGGAGGGATCTTTCCTCCAGAAAGCCAGCCCTGTCCTTTGTGCCACCAAAGCAAAGGGTCACCCAGGTGGAAAGGATGAGCTCTGTCCCTCCTGTCAGCATCAGGAGCTCCTACCTCATGATTGCAGGGTGGACCACCCAGTTTCCCCAGTCCCACCACTTCCCAGGTACAGAGAGGGCCTGACTGCACAGTCCCCCACTGTTAGCGTGGAGACATCCAATTCTGCCTTCATTGCAAAAAGCTCGTTCTGGAACCAGGGAGAAGAGCCAGAGGACTACAACATGCAAGCCATGAGGCTCAACAGGTCTGGAGCCCCACAAAGGGGAGCTTGGACATGTCTGTAAAACATGTAAATTGTGGTTACCTCTCCTGACAGCAGCACTTTTTAAATACCTTTTTACTCAATGGTCTCCAGAAGTTTTGCTTGCAGAAATTTTATCTGAATTAGGAAAGAGCAGAAGATGGAGGATCTGGTCTCTAGGAAACACTGGAGCACATCCCACAGGGCTGTTGAACACCCACGTGAAGGTAGGGCTCAATGCTTTACAAGCAGTACTACATAAGGCTGGATTTACAGCATGGACCCCAAAGGTCATTTTTAATTATGATGTTTTACCTCTGGATTTCTGGGTAAAGGAAATGAGGTCAAGTTTACCTTCAGAGCTGCTGCAATCGTGCTTTTACTTTTTCCTGCAGGACCTCTCCTCAAGTTGGAAACACTTGCCACAAAGATGCTTGTCTGACAGTTCAGCTCCAGAAGATACATTTATAAAAAAGACTCAGTTAATTGTGAAAATGAAACTAAATGTATATACCTGAAGTCAATGTGACTGCCTGAATGAAAAAAATTCTTTCCTAAATGTTCAAATAGCTCAAAAAAAGAGCCATTTGTCACAGATTTTCTCCAGGAGCTGGCTTCTTGAGAAAAACATTCAACCTGGAAACACCATGGTTGGGAGCTGAAGCATGAGCGATCTAAACTGGGCACTGCTGCCAGAACCTATCTCAGTGGTACAGCAAGGTAAGAAAGGGTTTTCTCAGGTCAGAAATCAGTATTTTCCAGGACTTTCTGTTGGCTGGTTTAAGAAGTATGAAGCTTTCTGTGCTGGCTTTGGCTGGGATGGAGTTAATTTCTTCACAGTAGCTGCATGAGGCAAGTTTTGGATTTGTGCTGAAAACAGGTTTGATAACAAAGGGATATTTTTGTTATTGCTTACACAGAGCCAAGGCCTTTTCTGCTTCTCATCCGACCCCATCACTGTGGGGGAGCAAGCAGCTGCGTGGTGCTCAGCTGCTGGTTGGGGTTACACCATGGCAGTCCTTTTTGGTGCCCAACATGGGGCTTGCAGGGTTCAAGATAACAGGTTTGATTAGAATGTGCTAGACTAAATTTATAGCTGTTATTGTTGTCTAGCTCTTAATTGGCAGGCTCCTGTGCTTGCCATGGAGCTTGCTTGCCTTACTGGGTATTAGAGTCTCAGGCTTGTTAGTGGCTGCTCTTTGCTTTCACTGCTTGCTGTAGTGCTGTACTGCTTATCATCTGGCTCTGCTGTGCCTAGGAACACTTTGATAAGAGCAACAGTGATGTGCCTGGGCTGGCAGGTGGCCAGGGCATCACTGCTGTTTGTGCTGCTGGACAGGCTGGAACTCCTGTGAGCTTGAGTTGAAGGGACTGTGACCTGTGGATGAGCCCACATGGGAGCAGGGCAACCTAAAGTGCCTGTGACACCAGAGCAGGTGTATCTTGAAGCATCTGCAGCCATGGTTATGTCTGTGACACAGCAAGTATGGCTCTGAAGGAATTGTAGTCCATGCAGGAGAAAGCAAACCTTGAAGCATCTGTGGCTGAGGTCATGCAGAAGCACCTCAAAGCACGTGGTTATGGATAATCCCACAGCAGAGCAACGACACCCCTAGAGGGGCTGCAGCCATGGGTAAGGCCATGTTGGAGCAGGCTTCCTTCTGAAGGAATTGTGGCTGTGGGTCATGCCACACTGGAGCTAGAAGATGAATTTAAGATATAATGAGGGGAAACATCAGCAAGAAGCATATGTCTCTACACATCTTGTCTATCACCCTGCAGCATTCTGGCTATTCTTCGAATCTTCTGTGTCCCATGCAGAAAAGCTTCCCTTCCCCTCTTCCAAAACCCTTTGTGTATAGCTACACCAATCATTATACCATCTCAAAGGAAGCATCTCTAATTCTGCTTAAGTAACTGGAAAAATATACAAGAAAAGAATCTCCATCACCAAAACAGTACCTCCCATCTTACTTGATTTTAAGGGTCCTCAGCAACTCTTAAGATAAGCTTAGCACTTCAGTTAGTGATATACTTGCAAACTGCATCTTAGATCTTTTTCACTGCTGGGTAAATCATCATCACTAGTCATAATGAGATCAAAGCCAAATCTTGTTCCTGGTTTAAACTTTTCTAAAGTTAGCATTTGGGAGAGGTTCAGGTGACTTCAGAGATATCAAACACATAAAGGTCATACCTGATACATGCCCTGAAGCAAAGAATTCAGATCTTCAGAAAATATACTGACTCAGAACAGTTTTCAAAATAAGTATATATATTAGAGAGTCCAAGCTCTCCCCTCTCCTAGTCTTTACAAGTTATCCCCATGCATAATAATCTAAAGTATGTCCCCTTGACTAATAGAAAGGGGAATCACTTCTCCTGGATCCTGTAGCAATTCACTTAGTCTATGTGACATGAAGGAATTTAATAGATGCTTTTACCATTTGGCTACATATTTTGAGCAGAAGTGGTCAAAGAAAGCCCAGCCCGAGCTGCTAAGGACCAACATTGGAAGGCCTCCAAAGGCTCCACTTTTCATACAGCTTATGCAAATGATTTGGCTAGCACAGAAAAAAACATGATATCTAGAGCTAGAAATATGCTTTCAGCTCCATGAAGCTCCCTCCAACTTCATTAACAGAGAGATTACCTCATCTATTACAAAAGGACAAAACACCCACTCCTCTAAGTTGTTTGTGCACTCCATTTTCATCCTGATATTCTTCATAGTCTAACTGCAAGAAAATACACATTATTCTTTTTCCCTGTGATTTTGTCAGTCATTCAAGCACAATAGGCCCCACCCTGCTTTCCACTTCTCCCAAACTGCAATTAGAAGTTAATTTTATCAGCTATGTTTTGCTTACGTACTTTGCAGAAATCATATACTTGCATCATTAGATCCCAAACAAGCAGTTACTAAATATGTATCATGTATATAAAGCTCATTATGGACAGGTTGGTCTGATTGGTGCCTGTGTCTCAAAGCACAGTGAGTACCTCCTTGGAGCTAGTTAGAGGGACAGCATTGCATTTCTGTACAGTAATTCGCTACCACTGACAGAACTCCAGCACAACAGAAAGTTAGGAGATTCATGGCTTTGCTAACCCTAGAGAGACCAATTGCCTCCAGGCTCCTAATTTCTGTTCTCTTTAAACAACGAAAGATAAAAATGCCCTTGGCTGATACACTATTCCCTGCAGTCACAGGGTAACAGCACACTGAATTCCTTAGTGCTGACTCTTATCCTCCATTTCACATTAATGAAGCAATGAAACCCATTAGGGATGCCAGCACTGTGCATGATGTACCAAAGGCAAACATCATCACACCACAGCTGTCAGGTTGCAGGAGTGAGGAGCTGTAATACATGCTGTTACCATGGTGCCACCCGCTGCCAGAACATTACAAATAGGATGAATTATCTGATGTGCACTGAAGTAATTTTAGTCAGCCTGCTAAGAGATTACTTTTGTATGAATCTCCAAGTTCTCCTTATAGAAATTCAAGTAAGGACTTAAAAGTGATTCTCACAACCAGAACGCTGTCAAAGAAGCTTTACAGAGTGATAACTAACTGAAAAGATACCTGAGCTAGGTACTTGGTTCCAGTCCAGATTTCCCAATCACAGTGCAGTTAACACTGTCTTATTAAAGCTCATTCAAACCGAGGACAAGCCACTAGGCAGCAACCATTTTCATTGCAGCAATAGATTTAAAATCCCAAATATCTCAGATCTTTGCAGGAAGAGTGAGCTGCTCAAGCAAACAAACCAAAACACTACAAGCAGTTTTAAATAGGACTTCTGCTGTGCAGGGTAGTGCTTAGATACCATGTCAAACTCAAGTTCCATCTACTCCTGACAATATCCCAACAGAAAATAAAACTTCCTAAGTATAAAAAGCTGTGTATGTAACATCAACATTAAAACAGTTGAGGAAGTTGATTTTTCAGTCACCAGAAGTCTGAATGACCCCCTAACCGAAATGGCACCAGCAGTGCCTGATTCCCAGCAACCAAGCTCCCTGTGTCACAGGAAGCCAGCACTCTGTGGGCTGATTTTGCAGCTCTGAGGCAAAAAAAAAATTTACTTTTCTACCTAGGAGAGTGGTTTTGTGACTGTGACCTCCTCGAGTCACTGCAGGCAGGAAGCTCAATCCACATATTGAGTCTCATCACGGCTTTGTTCTCCTGCAAGTCACAGGAACACTCATTTCCCTTTAAACCCAGCCAACTAGCTGAAAGGTATGTGAAATGGGGAAAAGCCAGCTGAAAAATTGATCTTCCTGATGGATGTTTACAAAATAAAGCTTTGCAAAAACAAAACCTTCATTAAGCAGAAATTTCAATAAGAATAAAAAGCCACAGATGAGCCTCATAATTTCTAAGAGACAAAAAAATTCCCTATCACCTAAAATTTGGTACTGAGAATTAACATTGAAGCAAAGCCGAAATCAGCTTCATCACTCACCTGCTATAGGGACTTCTTAACTGTAGATGTCATGGATGTGTCTGAAATCAGACATTTATTTAATTATAATATTTTAAACCAAGAGGATCATGGCTAAAATTTTAAAAAGCTAATCAATTTTTAAAGGCTAAGTATTAATTAGCTATAATGATAGTATAAAGAAAACTGGGTTTTGCACTGTGTTACTGAATACAGCTTTGATTCCCATACACAAGACTGCTAGCACTGTTCCTGTTCTGGCTCAAAGGTGGGTTACACTTTTTATCTCAACTATTTACAGATTAAATCTTGAAAATCTTGCTCATTTCTTACTCAAACCTAGATTTGACTGTGTTGCCCACCAGCACCTATAAGAGACAGTACTTACAGAAAATCAGATGAAACACAAAAAAAATGATCCTACAGAAGGTTTCCCTCCGCACCCCAAAAACAACCTTCCATTATTAGAGAAAAAAAATATATTAAGGGTGAGTGAAGGAAGAACACAAAGCCTAGGTCTGTTTCTTTTACCCTAAACTTTGAAGGACTTAAAATTAAGTAAAGTAAGATTATGCTAAAGTCATTTACTTTGTTCTTGCATTACCTTTTGCTGGACACTGCAGCAGCTCTCGTTCCTGTGCAGGCAGCCCAGCAAAATTCCCATGCCTGACTCACACTGTGCTTCCTGCACACCCATTCCACTGTCCCCACAAGCAACAGCTTTGGGGGGGTTCAAGATTAAAGGCTATCAGTGCCAGAGGCCTACCTGAATCATTTATTACCTTTACAAAAGTACGAATGCCTGGCCATTTGGTACGAGATCCTACAGCTGGCAAGCAGGTTTTTAACACTGACATGTGTGCACACAGACACACGTGGGCACAGCCCAAAAAGCATATTTCTGGAGGTCTGAAGAATAGATCTAGGTACTCAATCACTGTGAATAAGGCAACCAAAATTATTTTGGCCCCAATAAGCTTCCCTAACACAAACAAAGCACTAGTGTTTGTCTCCAGGAGAGATGCCTGTTTGTAAATACAAAAAGTTAAAGCCTACATTTTTGTTGATTTAGTGTCGTACCTTCATAGGATCTCTCACTATTGCCATCCCGTGTTCTGCATCCCAGCGACTACTGTCACCTGTGTGGCTGCATCACAGCAGCCACGCGATGGCACTGTGGAACCAGTTTCAGTGCCTTCGTTACAGGCATTTCCCTGCAAAACCGGGCTTGGATTGTTTTCTCCCAGCTCATTTGAACCGGTAAGGACAAAATGTCAAATGAAGAGGTGTTTTATCGCTTTCTTTTGTAGTTACTACTGCCTAACCGCGGTAGCCGGTAGACTACACCCAAAGCTTCAGTTTCAGCCGAGCTGGCCAAGTTAGTTCTGAATTAAACATTATAATGCAATTAAGGATCAGCCAGGACCAAAAGTCCTTTACAGAATATCCTTAATCATATCTTTTTCTATTTATTTTGATATTCCTCTGAATCCTTTGAAGTTTCAAAGACAAGCAATGAGAGATAAAGTCCACCTATTGCATAATTCATTATAGTAACACTAACTTCATTACTTTCTGAATTCAGAAGCAGCACCAGCAAGTTTCTAATCCTGTTTGCCACAGGACAATTCCCAAAGGCCCATTTACCTCCTGATGAGCAAAAAGTATTAAGGAAACTGAACATGCCTTAAGAAAACATTCGAAACAGTGAAAATGGGTATTTTCTGCTCATTACCCTTTATCAAGGGTAGGATGATACGTTATTACTTGTATCATCACATCAGGGCAAATGCATTGCCTTCAGCACCTGCAAACCAGACAACATATTGGAAAACACAAGGGCTGCTTTGCTGCCTGCGTTTTCAGGTTTCCTAGAGACAGCAGCACAAAAGGAATATGGTTACACACTCATATCTCATCATACCCAGCCAAGTTGCTTCTTGAAGGTGTACCATGGTTGTTAAACCCTGGGCTACAGCACTCACCCAAACCAAACTAACCCTGTGCATTAGCTAGAACATTTCCCTCTTTTCACCAACTTGCAATTATTAAAGTATATTTGTTGTTAATTCAGTGAGCTGAAGAGCCAGCTCTGCCCCTGCTTACAGTTATGCAGTGCCAATATACTAATGGCCAATCCAACATAGTATTTGTTCCTGTTCAGAGCCCAGGTGCATTCTGAACACCAAATCACAGACACAGCATTGAATCACATTAAGGATGAGGTAAGAGCTGAAGGCAGCTCAGTCTGCTGCAGTACTGCCCAGAATCTGTGAAAGCAGTTTAACTTTAGTGAAGGCTGACAAGATGGCATCCCACCAGACTTCCCTCACAACAGCAGCAGAAAAAGTCACATAGTGCTGCAACAATTGCAAGTAGTCTACAACTGCATGAGAACCCAAAATGTAGTCTTAACCAACCCCTGTGAAGAGTACATTCAAGGAAAAAGAAAAACACGGAGAAACTAGTTTACTAACTAGTGCTCCATTTACATTTGTCATGGTTTAACCTCAGCCAACAACTAGCCACTCCAACTTCTGGATGGGCAAGAGCTTCAGAAGAGAGATAAAGTTCCTGGGTTGGGATAAACACATTTTAATAGGTAAAGCAAAAGCCACACACAAGAAATGCAAACCAAGGAATTCATTCCTCACTTCCCATTACCCACAGGGGCCAAGTCTCCCCTCCCAACTTTTGGGCACCCCCAGCTACTCACTGGCACAGCAGTATAAGAAGCTGAAGGGGCCTTGACTGTTGTAAGCACTGTTCAGGAGTAACAAAAACATCTCTAATATCAACAGAAATCTAAACCACAGCCCATACCAGCCACTATAGAGAGTTTTGAATCCTTATATCTTTAAGGGATAAAGTTATGTAAACTGTGAGGTCAGAATGGCTTCTAACCCATTATTACCACATAGCCACATAGTCTAATGAGCAGGTACTAAATCCTGGATATGGCTCATGACAGTGAATTTGTCTTGCTTAGAAGCTTATGCAGGGTCTACTTCAATAGCCTCCTTTTCAAAACACTGACAAGCTATTTCACTACCTACAACTTGGGTCTACTGAAAATAGACAGGTCCAGTACTACACATGTTAGATTAGCCTTTATTAAAATACATAAGTACAAGAAGTTTAACTCAAAACACTTCAAAACATGCATTAAAGGTCATAAAGAGGAGGTGGCATGTCAATTATCTCATCCACAGTAGCAAGGAAGTCAGTAGTTGATTGGAGCAACCCTGAAAGTTAGAAGCAGAGCAAGTCAGTTTCCCATGAAACCCAGAGTTAGAGTTTTTACTCTAACTTGAACTGCTAACCGGGGGTTTGAGTGACCAAGGGAAATACTAATTTACTGCATAAGCCAGTTCCACTTAACTGATCAGTTGGCAATGCACAGCAAGAGATGGCTCAGTAACATCACTTAGAGACCACTACCTCTAATACTAGGCTTGCCTAGTTCAATTCAGCTTGACTAGACACCAAAAGCTGCTTGACACCAGCATGCTATTGCAGCAGTCAGGCCAGCAGTGGCAGTTCACTACTGCAGCCAGCTAGCTTCCCTCCCAAACCACTAGTGAGCACTGCATGTACTGACACCCATGCTAAGATTCCACTTACTAGACTCCCATGAAAACTCTTCAATCTTCACAGGTGAGGGAACCATGTTCACATATTTGTCATATGTCCTTTCAAATACCATGAGGGGAACACCACGCAGGTTGATATTGCTTACTTTGTGCTCTTCAGGAAGATCAAAACTCTCAAAGTCTGTTTGAGAAAGTCACACTGTAGTTCAGTAAGTGCACTATAGCACTGGCCTGAGAAGCTGCAAGTTCTCCTAGATCAAGTGGTGGCAGATCCAAGACAATACACTCATGAGTTACATATTAGCAGTTACACCTTGGTTATCCATAAAATCCCATACACTTATCAAAAGAAACACAACCAGCAGGTCAGGGGAAATGCTTCTCCTTTCTACTCCACTCATGAGTGTACCCACAGTACCCATCTCTGAATCCATCTCTGGGGCACCTAGTATGAGATAAATATTAAGGTGTTGGAACAAGTCTAGAAGAGGCCAAAAAAATCAGAGGGCTGGAGCACCTCTCCTGTTGCAGAGAGGCTGAGAGAGTTGGGGTTGTTCAGCCTGGAAAAGAGAAAGTTCTGGGAGGCAATACATGAAGAAGGCTATGAAGAAGCTGGAAAGCAACTGTTTACATGGGCACAGAGCAATAGGACAATAGGAAATTGCTTTAAGTTGAAGTGGTGGGATTTGTATTAGATATTGGGAAGAAATCCTCCCCTGTGAGGATCAGGAGGCCCTGGCACAGGTTACCCAGAGAGGCTGTGGCTGTACCCCTGGCAATGTTCAAGAGCAGGCTGGATGGGGTCTTGGGCAACCTGAGCTAGTGGAGGGTGTCCCTGCCCATGGCAGGGGTGGGGACCAAATGTGCTTTGAAGTCCCTTCCAAACCAGTCTGTGGTTCCATTATACCCTAGAGTGGTAGGAATTTTTTCCATTGCAAATTACCATCTTGGCATACTCTTAAGAAGCCTACCCCACTTCGGTATTCCTTAAAATACTTGTCAGCTTGTTGCTATTTAAAGAATTAAGAGGCTGTAGTATTCATGGTTATTTGGCACTAGTTTCCTGCCACTGTAACAATAAACTCCAACTACTGCCCATCTCAAGCACAAGTATTGCTATTAGAAGTAAACAAGGAGATTTTAAGATTTTAGCCTTTTCTGAAGATATAACCAGGTGGATTGATGATGGTAGGGCAGTGAATGTGGTTTTTCTGGATCTCAGTAACTGTGAGGGTCACAGATTACTGGAACGGACTGCCCAGAGAGGTTGTGGTGTCTCCTTCTCTGGAGACATTCAAGACCAATCTGGACATGTTCCTGTGTCATTTAATCCAGGTAATCTTGCTCAGGCAGGGGGTTGGACTAGATCTTTCAAGGTCCCTTCCAACTCCTGACATTCTGTGAATCTGTGAGATGGTATTTCAGAAGCAGCAAGCACCCAATTCTGGCCCCAAGCTATTGTGGCAACCTCTTACAACAGCATCACTCAAAGACAAACTATCCATTTTAGTATTTACTCTAATAGTTCTTACCTTTAGGATCAAAAGGAAACATATTCTCTATTTCTGGCCAGTCTTCTTCAACCCCTGCATCACATCTTTCTAATCCAGCAGTCTTTTCAGTCATCTTAAAGAGAGAAAGTCACTTTATTTGTGCTACTGCAGTTTCCCACTGTAGTACCTTCACAGTGGCTTTCCTGTGATAAACAGGTGTCATGGTTTAGCTCTAGCCAGAGCTGGTCTACAAACAAGTCTCCTGCTGCCAGCCTCCTCAGCTATCACTAAACTGCAAAACATTAAACACAATCTGGAAATGGGCAAATGGTTCAGTTGAATTTATGTAGTGCTGTATTATGTGGTGGCAAAAAAATCACTGCACTACAACACTTAGGTTCATAATACCAAGTTCCTGCTATTTAACATGTAAACAAGATGTTAACACAGACTATTTTCTTTAGAGACACTTCTTGCCACTACATACCTACTAAACTGTTGTTCTCTTTGTGCCTAAGTAGATGTTCTAGTTTTGGCTCAAATAATTTTGTTTTTCTTATCAGCTCACATGATGCCATGTTTTGTATTCATTACAAATAGTGTTGATAACTGTTTTAGTTACTGCTGAGCAGTGCTTACAGAGTGGAAGCCTTTTCTGCTTCTCACCCACCCCACCAGCAAGCAGCTGGAGGTACACAAGGAGTTGGCCAGGAACAGAGCTGGGACAGCTGACCAAAGGGATCTCATACCATATGAGATTAGGCTCAGCAACAAAAACTAGTGTGAAAATTTACCAGGTCTGCCACTGCTTAGGGACTGGCAAGGCAGTCAGCTAGTGGCAAGAAAATTGTTTTGAGATTTTTATTTTTTAAGTTGTTTTACTCTCAACCCATGAGTTCCCACTTGCATCACTCCAATTCCTTCACCCACTGAGAGGGCAGCAAGCAAGCAGCTGTGCAGCAAGCAAGCAGCTGTGCAGTACTCAGCTATCTGCCAGGGTTAAGTTACAACAACAAGAAGGTTATGCATTCCTCCCTCAGAAGGATGTTGTACTCACTTTGTTTGCAGTGCAAGGCTGATTTTTTGGTCCTATCTTTTCCGTCTTGTTTGTGACTCCTCCAGTTCTGTTCACATTTCCAAGAGCCTTTCTGACAGAGTGAGGGGCAGCTGGAGGTGTACTGATTGACTTTTTAGGAAGTGGAGCATTAACTTGTGTTCTTTCAGATAAAAGTTTTGCTGTAGAGTGATGGGAAAAAAACCCACAGCCTTTAGCACCATATCAACACTAAAGCTATTTCAGTAAATATGTAGTGGAAAAAGGAGTATGGAAAAGTAGTTGTCAAAAGGCATTGTTCACCACTTAGAAAATCGAGGAGCATAAGCCCCATCTATGACAAAAGCAGATTTTTATAGTGATTACCAGAAGCTATTAGGTAAGTACAAGAACAGAGAGTGACAGCTGTTCAAAGCAATAAACAGTGTGATTGATGCACTTCACTTAAACCCTTACTAACTTAAAGCAGCAGATACATACAGGATCCTGAAGGGAGTTTGAGCTGATTCTTAGTAGCACCAACTTCACCATTCTCCTTATCAATAAAGATTAGTGTTGCCATCTTCTGGTTGATGAGACCACTCTGGAAAGTCCATACAGAAAAGGAAAAACAATATCAGTTTTTATTTCTTCCACCATACTTTTTAAGCAAAAAAAAAAAAGAAACCCAGAAACATTAAAGACAGGCTGCTGGTCCCTGGTGGCAAGAGAACAAACCATTACTTCACACAACTCTGCAGCAGTTTAGTTACAAACCTTTACATCTGAAGGTATCATTACTGCTCATAGTAGGTTTGTAGTCCCAAAAGAACTTGTATGAGTTCAGGGAAGTAGCAAGGTCTCCAGCAACCCTATCTAGGAAAAATACTACATTTCACAGAATCACAGAATATTAGGAGCTGGGAGAGACCTCCAAAGATCACTCAGTCCAACACCCCTGAACGAGCAGGATCAACCAAGATCAGATCACACAGGAACGTGTCCAGATTGGTTTTGAATGTCTCCAGAGAAGGAGACTCCACAACCTCTCTGGGCAGCCTGTTCCAGTGATCTGTCACCCTCACAGTGAAAAAGTCCCTCCTTATATTAAGATGGAACTTTCTGCGTTCCAGTTTGGAACCACTTCCCCTTGTTTTATCACTGAGAAGAGCCTGGATCCACCCTCCTGACAATTGCCTTACTTTGTCGCTTGTTTGCAGCATCTCAAGTGTCTCCTCAGAAGGGAAGAGCACAGCTCCTGGTGTAGCTATCCAGCCCTCAGCGCAACTTGGACAGCCGAATGTAGCGGAGAGAACTCCACTAGCAGAGATATCCTTCACCAGGAAGAACAGCCATAAGAGAACGTCCCATACACACAGATTACCGCACTCCCAGCGGAGACAACGCCCAGCTCCCCAGTGCTGTCAGCAGCAGCCGGGAGCCCCTCACGGCCACCGAGGCCTAGGGCAAGAGCTGGCTTTGGACGCTACAGATTGAAGACAAAGGCCGAAGCACGGAGCCATGTCAGGTCTCGCATTCGCGGCCCTCACACCTGCCCTGGCAAGGCCACCTCTCCCTCCCGCACCCAAGGAGACCCTCGCCGCGGACTCACCTCAAGCACCAACTCAAACCAGCCAGCGGTGAGGTGAACCAGGCCTCAGGCAGCAGTAGCAGGTTTTAAACCGCCTCCGCAGGCGCCCATTGGCCGCTTCGATTAACGCGCAGCAGCCGATTGGCTCAGCAGTGCCGCCTCCGCCC